>CAKLIZ010003060.1:0-18359 GCA_922035795.1 Oreochromis mossambicus
AGCTCCATTCTGCTGCTGACACATACTTTAGGTTTCTGAATATTAAAGTTGTTGCTGCCTTTCACAGTGTTTCACATTGAAAAGCAAATCTATCAAATTTTAGGGCAATCTCTAAACTCCCCTTCCTGTCCAGAATCCTGGAAAAAGTTGTGTTCCTTCAGCTCCAGGCTTTTCTGGAAATGAATGACATCTCAGAAACATTTTAGTCTGGTTTCAAAGCACTACACAGCACTGAAACTGTGTTTTTAAATGTTTTTAATTTTTTTAATCACTGACTCTGGTAACTCTGGAGGGTTTTGTGTGTATTAAACGAACTACACTTGAATGGTTCAGATCCTATTTAACTGATAGAGGTTTTTCTTTCAGGTTTGGTGACTTTTCATCCACATCCACCCCCCTTACATTTGGGGTCCATCAAGGATCTATCTTGGGCCCAGTACTCTTTTCCCTTACATGCTCCCATTAGACTCTATGTTGAGGAAAAATCAAATCTCTCTGATCTTTTAACTAAAATACTCCAAATTGAACTCTCAGGTCAGCTGAAGTCAGCAGATGTTGCTTCTGATTGTCCCTATAAACAGGCTGAAACAGAGGAGACCATGCCTTTGTGACTGCTGCGCCCAAACTTTGCAACAGTCTGCCTCTTCAGATTAGGATCTCTCCAACACTCACATTTTTAAAACCCATTTGAAAACTCATCTTTACTCTTTAGCTTTTAATTCTGACTGAGTTTCTGTTTTATTCTTTGTGAGTGTTTGTTCTACTTTTTACTTTTTTACTATGTACAGCACTTTGGTTAACCTGTGTTGTTTTTAAATGTGCTTATAAATGCATTGATTTAATGATTCACTGTTTGCCATGGACACTGGATAGAGGCCTCTTTCCTTCTTGCTTCCTGTGGTGCTTGTAGCTTGAGCATGCACTGCTGCTCAGCTTTTTGTAAATCACATGACTTACAAAAAGCTGAGTAGCAGAGGGAGAGGAAGGGAGGTCACTCCAGGGTCCACTCACACATTGTTATACCCTCCCTCTGCTGCTCAGCTTTTTGTAAATCACGTGATTTACAAAAAAATGTGTGAGTGGACCCTGGAGTGGCCTCCCTGTTTCCAGCCCTCCCTCATTCCTCTTCAGTCTGTTTTTAGTAGCACCCATCATATGAAAAAGATTTGTCTGTCTGCAGGGACCCAACTCTTCAAGTTCAGTGTTGAGACTCTTGTAAGTAAATCTCATTGATTTTGGCTCTTGTGATAATTTAGAATATGAGTCTAATAAATCGTTGTCTTCCTTTTTAGTTTTATTGTCCTTGCTGATGTTTTCCATATTGATGCCTATAAACACATCTCTGTTTGCGTCTCCATCACCCTCTGTCTCACTCCCTAACCCTCTGTGTGTGTGTGTGTGTGTGTCTCGCTACCTTGCTCTCCATGTCTTAGTCGTGTAAATGGACTGATTTATGGGGGGGCATATTTGGCATGCAGACTGGGGGGAGCCAGCTTGCACTGACCCGTTCCCATGTTCCTCTCTTTGTGTTTCATCCTACGTGTCCTATTCTGCGCTTTATTTTTAGTCACACATGTATCATCTTCATGTTCACTTCATGTTTTATCTCGTCTCCTCTTTCTGTCTTGTTCCCATGTCTGTCCACCCCTGATACTTTTGATTCCTGGTGCTGTTCCTCTTGGAATCAAGTTTCCTTTTTCTTTGTACCATCCTTAAGTGCACTTTTTTAAAGGTGCTTTGTTGAGTTGTTGAAGCTAGGTTAAGAAGGGAGGTGAGGATCAGTGAGCAGCAGTATGGCTTCATGCTGAGAAAGAGCTCTACAGATGTGATGTTTAAGGTGCAGGTAGCAGAGTGTCTGAGTATGCTCTAAAGAGAAGAGGAATAAAAAGTCAACAAAATCAAGACAGAATATATGTGTGAATGAGAAGGAGACATACAGGGAGCAGTAATAATTCACCTGTATGATTTTAGGGTCTTACAATATAAAGCACCTTGGGGCAGTTGTTGTTGTAATTTGCACTCAATAAACATTTAAATATATCTATAAATACAATTGAATTGAATTTAAATTGAGATCAATTAATCTATGAGTAGCCAATATTTAAATCCAGTGTTGTTAAAATACCGTCCCAGAGCTTATCAAACCAGGTCAGACATCAAACCAGGTCAGCCATCAAAACAATATCAGCCAACAAGGCTGACATTGTTCTCTAGCTCACAATGTTTCCTTGTCACAGCTGATCCTTGTGCAGCTGTCTGCTCCTTGCTGCCCCTGAACCCACTGCACCACCCCTCCCTTGCTGCTGAGCCACATATCACACCATGGAACAATGCTGTACACATACAGAAGTATCAGGGTCAGGCAGTATCAGAATTATGAGAAAGAAAACTATAACATTTTATTCTTGCCAGAAACCCAATGTGCAGTAAGGTTTGACTGTGTTTCAGCCACAAAACTCTGGTTTCTCCTTGGAGGGCTAATCCACTGATTCCCACAGAGTGAGTTTTAAGCTTGCCAGCTGATCCCAGAGTTTGCTGCTGAACCATAAGCTGAGTAAACATATCTGTTCCCAAGTTCCAGATAAGATTTTATTTTTCACACAGCTCCAGTGTTGGCTACTCATGACAACTGCTGAACAGACAAACAGGTTTTCTGTTAACTCAGTTTGTTTTCTGAGGAGCAGTGATATATACAGAACCACTTCATAAATAAATATTAATTTAAGAATAATAAGTATAGTCTGTTTGTTTTCTTACAGAGCCTGGACCATGGGGAGCTCCTTTACAATACATAATAAGACTCCCTATGCCTTTCACTACTCTAGTGTGGGTAGAGGGGTAAGTTAGAAAACAGTATATAAAATGATTTTACCATTGTGATGATATACTCATCTATATGCCCGCCCTTCTCTGTTTACAGGGTGTTCGTACAGTGCATGGCCATAGCACAGGAAAGTACTTACATCCAATACCTCCTTTCAATTCTGAGGGCCTCCGTTTTAGATATGGAGATCACCCAGAGTGGGACCTCAGGTGTGCAGGTCACAGTGCTCCGTACACCTTAAGAGAAAGTGATGACGGTGAAAAAATTGAACTGGTCAATGGAAGACTGAATGTCATTGCTGACTGCTGTGCAAACTTTGGTATGTATAAGTAATAAGTGCCTGGTTGTGTGTTTGCACATTTTGGAGAGAGTCATTTGAAATTTAAGAGGAAAGGCTGAAGATTTGTTAATACGACTATTTAGGTTTTATCACCTAAACCTAACCAGTCATTTTGCCTAAACAAATGTCTGAACAGTTTTTACATGAATATAATAATAATATAATGTTAAGCACCAAAACTTGACACAAGAATCAGATAATTCCCTAAAAAATGAACAAATGAAATTACAAGTTTACAGCGCTGGACCTTTGCGTGATATAATAGTCTGCCTCACATTTCCCCATGGGGATCAATAAAGTATACATTATTATTATTATTGTCAAAGATAACCTTGAAACTGGCCTTACAGCTTGTATAGTGAGACAATAACCTTGTATAGTGAGACAGGACCTGTACACCTCCAGGACACTGGGGCGTGCAGCTCGGATCACAGCTGACCCTTCTCACCCTGGACACAGTCTGTTTGACCTGCTCCCCTCAGGCAGGAGGCTCCGGTCCATTCGCACCAGAACCTCTCGAACAGTTTCTTCCCCTCTGCTGTTGGACTCATGAACAATAACCATATGACTGTTCCCACCACTAACACATGACCCTACACTGTGTTCACTGCATCATTCCATGTTTGGCACTGATCACCACCTGCACTCATGTATATATCCATCTACTTAGCACTTTTAATTCTTTAATTCTTATTTTTACGTCTATTTAAGGGTTATATGACAGTATGTTTGCACTAAGTACCGTAGCAATTTCCTAATGTTGTAAACCTGCTCAACATTTGGCAATAAAACCCTTTCTGATTCTGATTCTGAATAACAAAGATTGTTATGGCTGTCTTCTCCCAACACAAACGTGGCAGTTTGCTCCGAATCCTCCTCGTTTAGTCCACGTCCGCTTACTTCCTCAACCTCCTATCTGCTCTTTTTCCTGGACTCAGAGAGACATGGACACAAAAACACCCAAATGAAAAATTTTCAAACCTAACAGTCCCTCCTTTTACATGTATTTTACATGTGAACAAAAGGGCATGTGTCTCGTTCAGCCTGCCATCCTACATGTTACCTTCTAGTGTGATACTTATTTTGTGTTATATAAATAAAACTGAATTGAATTCAACTGAATAGAACACAGCAGAGTGCAGCTTGTGGTAGAGACCAGTTTACAAGTTCAAATAAGTCTTTATTGTTTTACTAATTTAAAGCAAACTTCATTAACTATAAGAGTCATTCATTTCCCTGCAGGAAGAATTGATGACCAGAAACAAGAGTATGAGAGATGCCAACAACAGAAGAAACGCAGGAAAATAGAAGATGAGACGAGGCGGCAGGCAGCGCTGGACCGGAAGAGGACAATCCAAGAGCAGATTGAAAAGGAGAATAAAAAACTGAGGGAACTGCTTTCTGAAGCACACGACAGGCTTCAGCTGGAGCTAAACCTTAAAGCCCAGGAGCATTACCACCAGCAGCACTCTCAAGTCCTGCATGAGCTTGTGGCGGAGGAGCACGGAATAGAAAGGGATGAGGTAGGGTTGTAAGCTAACATCTTAATCTTTTTGGAAATGTAAATGTAACCCATGTAACTGCATTTGAAACAAGGGTAAGTTAGGTGGGGTGTGCAGGTATTTGAAGTTTTTGATTTTAAACCAATGATCCTCAGGACCAGGTCAGGTGATTGGGAAAATGGCCTATGGTTAAAATGGCTTTATTGTAACCACTGAGTATAGGTATAGTTGCCATGGAAATATTAAGCTCTCTGCAAATGATTCATTGTATGTGGGGGGGAGGGGGTTCTTCCACATGCTGCTAATGCGTCCCTAATTCGCCCCAATGAGAAAATTTTCTACCTGGCACACCGTGCTGAGCATGCGTGTTTATATACAAAAGATAGAGAAATAGAAGCTGATAGCAGGAGTTTCTTTTGGATTTCACAAGAAGGATGTAGAACAAAATTATTCAAAAAACTAAGCTAAGAAAATTATTGCCGCAAAATGTAGCAGTACCATGGATTTTTTCCACAAAGCTGTAAGGTCATCCACTGCAAATCCAAGACTGTTTTAAAATCAGCGTCAAGGTCTCTCCACACACCAAAGAAAAGGTTAAATAAACCAGCTGTGAAATGAGCTACAGCAACTATTGGCTGAAACACAGAAAAACGGCACGCATAAATCTGATTCCATGTTAATGTTTATCGAACCTGAAATATATTAAGGACTTATATTATTAGTATACTATCATAATATCAGTAGTATACTGATATTATTATAAGTATGTTTGTTGTCCTCTTTTGTGACTGGTTCAGTGAATTTTGGTAGGTGCATGAAGAAACTTAATAATAATAATAACAACAATAATAATAATAACAATAACATTGTGATTCTGTCTAGAAAGGTGCTATAGAAATACAAAGTGCTGCACATAAGATAACAAGTCATAAAAAAGTTTAACAGACAATATAAAACAGGCAAAAAAATAACCAAAAGCAGTTTTAAAAAGGCGAGTTTTGAGTTGTTTTTAAAAAACAACTTCTGAGTCCACAGTTCTTAAGGTTTAGGTCAGGGGTCTGCAACCGTTAACACCCAAAGAGCCACTTGGACCCGGTTTCCACGCAAAAGAAAACACTGGGAGCCGCAAATACTTTTTGAAATCTAAAATGAAGATAACACTGTATATATTGTTTTTTTTACCTTTATGCTTTGTGTGAACAACTAAAGTAAGTAAGTAGTTTATTTATTAAGCGCTTTTCACAGACAGGCAGTCACAAAGTGCTGTACACAAATATTAAAATAAACAATACAATCAATAGACATTATACACAATGTAAAAGATCAAATGTAAATAATGTAAAGAATATAAAATACGTAGATCAACAAAAGGCTTGTTTGAACAGAAAAGTTTTTAACTGCTTTTTAAAAGAATCCACAGAGCAACTAAGGTGTGCTGTTTATGTAATCCATGAAGTGCTACAGAGAAAATTACATTTTATTTAAGTAAATAACACATTTTAAACTCTTAAAGAAATATAACAAAAGGAAAGACACCCAGCTGAACTAAAATGATCCATGTAGCAAACAAAAACTGTTGTGAGCCGCCACCCTCATATCGCCTTTGGGCTTTTGGAGCCTTGACCTGACTTTTAAAAAGTAATTGGGAAAAAAAGCACTATGCCGCTAAAAAAAAATGATATTTGCAAAATTGGTTAACGTGTGTGGCGGGGCGTGGTCTGCAGTGCCGCTGCATGGGAGTCGGACGCACCTGAGCGGCACCCGCAATCACGTCTCGCCGCCTTAAAGTCTGTGCTCTCTCTGCTGTTGTGTTGTCGGGCTGTGAGCTGCAAAGCTACAGCCGGCTGTATGCGTACAGCAACCGTGTGTGAAAAGTGGTCAATAAAGAGATGCTGAAAAGCGTGTTCAAGCAAACATCGTCGGGTCTGCCGTGGTATGTTTACAATAAGACTTCTGGTCCCGAACCTCTGCGCACAGCGTCTGCAAATCGGGGCTTTCATCTTTACGCAGGACTGTAAGCTGTCATCTGTGAGGACTGAGCGGTGTTTGTTTTTAACATAGTTCACGGTGGAGAACAGCTGCCGACATAATGTGGATCCAGATCCATAATTGGCCTACCTGGTGTCTAAAGTCTCGATAAATGCACGGCGTTTCGGCGGGTACACCGGCTTCCGCGAGTGTGACGCTTATTTTGAGTGATGAAAAAATAATAAGATATAATTTTATTTTTAGATTTCAAAATCACAATAATCTTCCAATTTAGAACTACAAGTTAAAAAAAAAAAAGAACTAAACACAAATAAAATACACTTCAGCTAAATACTTCTAATTTATTTTCCCAAACCACGCGGAGCCGCAAAATAAAGACTAAAGAGCCGCATGCGGCTCCGGAGCCGCGGGTTGCCGACCCCTGGTTTAGGTAGACAGTTCCACAGTCTTGGGGACACAGTGGCAAAAGCTGTATGACCATTAGTTCTCATCTTAGTGTGTTTTATAGCAAGTAAGCCCAGATCAGATGATCTCAGGGACCTGCTAGGGACATAGGGTTGTAGGAGATCAGAGATTTAAGCTTGTGCCCGTCCGTGGAATGAGATGCCATGTTTTTTATATATTTAACCCATGGGGAGCATGTAAATAGAAAAGAGAACTGGATCAAGAATGGACCCCTGGGGGACCCCACAAGAAAGTGAGGCATTTGAGCATGATGTATCCCCCAGTCTAACAGAAAAGCTTTGGTTGGACAGGTAGGATTTAAACCATTCCAATCCTATGATCTACAGCAGGGGTCACCAACTCCAGGCCTGGAGGGCTGGTGTCCTGCAGGTTTTAGATGTGTCCTTGATCCAACACAGCTGAATTAAATGTATAAATTACCTCCACAACATGTCTTGAGGTTCTCCAGAGGCCTGGTAATGAACTAATCATTGGATTCAGGTGTGTTGACCCAGGGTGAGATCTAAAACATGCAGGACACCGGCCCCAAGGCCTGGAGTTGGTGACCCCTGATCTACGATATCAAAGGCAGCACTGAGGTCTAATAGTATTAACATGGCAAATTCTCCCCAGTCAGTAAAAGTTTAAAGGTCTTTAAAAACTTTTAAAAGAGCAGTTTTAGTGCTGTGGTGCACTTTGAAACCAGACTGGAATACTTCACCAATGCCATTTTATCTAGAAAGCTGACGGAAGACAACTTTCTCCAGGACTTTAGAAAGAAATTGGTCTGTAGTTGGATAAAACTGCTGGATCCAGGTTTTGCTTTTTAAGAATAGGTTCCACCACAGCATGTTTGAAGTCAGCAAGGACACACCCAGACTGAAGACTGCTATTGACAATAGAAAGCAAACTCGTACCCACAGTTTCAAACACATCTTTCTGTAAATTGGATGGAACAATATCCAAAGTACATCTTGTGAGTTTCAAGTTGTTGACCACTTCACTCAGTAATGAAAAGGACACAGGCTCAAAATGGTCAAATGCAACTGAAGCTGGTGTGTGAACAGATGGGTCGGTAGCAGGAGAGATAATATGAGACCTGATATCGACAGTCCTATTAATGAAGAATTTCATTAAGTTTTTACATGTTGCTTTCGATGCCACATGGGGAGCAGCAGTAGGCGGATTAAGAACAGAGTTAATAATGCTGAATAAAATATGAGGTTTGTGACAATTGTTAGACACAATCTTAGAGAAATACTTTGTTTTTGCTGCTCTTACAGGCTTTTGATAATTTAACGAGTAAGTACATGAAACGATACCTGAAGTTTGTCCGTTTTCCATTTTCGCTCAGCTGTTCTACGCACCTGTCTGAGTTCTCTGGTAGCATTATTCAACCAAGGCTGGGTTTTCAGGTTTAGACACCTGGTATTGATGGGAGCAATGGAATCGAATATTGCCAAGCAGGTTGAATTAAACAGAAAAGGTAGGCAATCAGTGGTCAACTGAGAGGACTCATTAGAAAGTAAGGCATGATTAGAGTTTTTATAAGAACAAACAAAACGATCAGCTGTATCTGAGGTAATCAAGCGAGATCGGTATTTGGGTACATCAGGTCTAACAGACTGACATGAAAAAGGGAAATATTACTGGCATGTGGTCAGAGAAATTAATGTTGCAGATCTCAGTGTCACAGAGAGTCAGGCCACTAGACAGTACGAGGTCCAAGGTATGTCCATGTTCGGGTGTTGGGCCTCTAACTGACTAAAATTCTGATTGTACTTCAGTGGTCGGTACACCAGTGCACACAGCACCAAAGTGGACAGCTGAATTTCAAACAACTGCAGTTCAAAGCGAGCATAAGCATCAGCTGCTAGCTGCCGACAGTTGAAACAGTTTTTTATAAAAAACCCTCCACCCCGGCCGGTAGTCCGAGGTGAGTTGAAATGGTTACAGTCTGGAGGGATAAGTTCAGAAAGTGGGCTCAAGCCACCCAAGTTTAGCCAAGTCTTTGTCACCAGAAGAAAATCCAAGTGACGAGCGGTGAAGAAGTCATTCAAAATAAAGGTCTTGTTTGCTAGCAACCTAGCATTAACCAGAGCCAATCTAGCAAACACAGTCTTGCTAGCTGGCTGGGGTGATCGACCCAGAGAACGGAGATTCTGGTGATCCAGTCCCCCTCTGCGAAGGCGAGGGGACAGATGCCGTGAAAGCTGGATGCTGAGATGCGGGGCCACAGGTACAATCCATCGGTTAACCGATTCCACGGATCGCCAGGAGATTAACAACTTGGTGTCCGGGGCAAGTTTGTCCAGAAGAGCGCGAGGATTAGTCATCGGTGATGCAGCCATGTAGGTTTTACATTTTACCAATATACCACCCCGTTTCCCTTGCCTTTTGTGGCATTTCTTCCTGGAGGTATGGCAGGGTGAATCGCAGCAGAGGAACAGTGGTACAGTCTCTAACACAGGTGGAATGTGAAAATCCTCACATCCTGGGGCCAGTCGGGACTGCTCTTCAAAAGTGGCTCGGATATTTAGTAGTGATTGGAAGTCATAAACCAGAAGAGCAGAGACATTTTGAAGAAAACAGGGGTTAATAAAGTTAGCAAAAACAAAACGGGTAAAATCTGATGGCAAGCTGCACACACAGGCGCCATCTTGAAAAGGGCAAGAAAAAATAGGGTTTAACTTAGCCACATTTCTTTAATGATAAAAACAAGACTGAACCAGAGATTTTACATGCCCATCCAATGTGAGAGTCGAGTCCAAAGTAACACATAAATTCCTGATAGAGGATTTAACATACACCGAGAGAGGACCAAGAGCTTCCATTATCAGGGATAAAAATCTCTCTGGAGCACAGACGAGGACTTCAGTTTTCCCCTCGCTGAGTTGAAGGACGTTTGCAGCCATCCAACATTTGATGGAATCTAAGCAGTCATTCAGAAGCTGAAGCTTAGATAAATCCTGGGGCTTAAAAGAAATGTACAACTGAATTTCATCAGCATAACAGTGATAAGAAATGTCCTCAAAGGAGCCCATTATATGTTGGAGGGGGAGACGATATATTAAAAACAATAAAAAAGAATAAAGGGCCCAAAACTGAACTTGTACTTTAGGAATCTGTGAGATCTCTGCTTTTACACAATGTGCCATTTGCTGAGTTCGTGGCTTCGCTGTTTGTGTTGACATTTTGCAAAATTACATAACTGCTCTTTTGACTAATTAATTGTTTGTTGTTTTTGCTGTGGTTATAGAAATGGTTTATATGAGTTTTAGCTGCTATTCTGAGGTTTCTGTAGGGATGGGAAATGATAAGATTTTCATGATTCCGATTCCATTTTTGATTCTGTTTAATGATTCGATTCTTTATCGATTCTCTTATCGATTCTCTTATCGATTCTTATTTTTAAAAAAGGAGAACACTAAGGTCGATTAGCTTAGAACTTTGTTTTATATCTTCTCTTTGAAAAAGATAGAAATTTAGGAGTAACATGGCCTTACAAACCCAACAGTGAGATCTTAAGAGATCCACAGCCTACGGCTCTTCAATGGGGTGTCACAGGGTCCCCAGGAAAATAATTGTAAATGTAAAAGAATAAAATAAATATTCTTCTGTAGCAATAACAAAGTATAACATAAATTATTCTGTAGCAATTACACAAGAATGTCCAGTAATGTCCCTGCCTACAATTAAACACATTCACTTACCGAAAATCGGGGGCATCTGCTGTGGCAAATGGCTGCAAGCCTTTTACCACAAACTTAGTCACTGCTCGGTGACATTCGTCTATCCTGGCCTGAAAGGAGACGCTACCGGTAGACTGCAGCGAGAACTGCCAGCATCTGAGCCAGCCAGACTCTGTCTGTCTCTCTCATCATGGTCGCCTAAATGCAGCGCACAGTAATGGCAGGTTTTGTAATACGGCAGATCGCGCTAACATAATATGCACTGTTAGTTGATTATTTACCTGCCGCATTAACGGGAGAGCACGTGCAAACGTTACCGCTGCTGCTGGGTTGAGATTCAGGAGTCCGGAGCGGAATTAAAAACACAACATTCATTTAAGGTCATTGCGTGTTTTGTGAGCAAATGCTTTTGCATATTCGTAGTGTTTCATCCCTTAAATGAAATATCTACTTTGCAAGTATTGCAAGTTGTCCTGTTGTCATCCGTTCTCGTAAAGTATGACCAAACTTTTGAGCGTTTGAGCAGCTTAGGCGCCGTGTTTCCTGCCAGGTAAATGACGCTCCACAACGTGGCGACGTCTTTCGGGGTGACTGGAATCGATAAGGGAATCGTTTGCAAAAGTGCCAAACAATTCCAAGGAATTGAAACAGTGGGAACCGGTTCTCAACAAGAACCGGTTTCGATATCCATCCCTAGGTTTCTGTGGATACCACACATACCGGCATTCACATAAAAAACCTGACTTCGGTGAGGCTTAAACTGCAGCTCACCTCCTTTGCCTTCAGTACCGGGGGCACTGGGGCTCAAGACATATTGTGATATATATTTTATATCACAATGTAAAATTTTCCTCACATCAAACAGTCCTAATCACAGGTTACAAAAGATCTCTTGTTCTCTACATTGAGGTCTAGCAGGATGAGCACAGAGATGAGTCCACTGTCAGGGTTCAATACTGTTGACCATAATATCCTATTAGAGCGATTAGAACATGCTGTAGGTATTACAGGTACTGCACTGCAGTGGTTTGTATCATATCTATCTAATAGACTCCAAATTTGTTCATGTAAAAGGAGAATCCTCTTCATACACTGACGTTAATTATGGTGTTCCACAGGGTTCAGTGCTAGGACCAATTCTATTTACATTATACATGCTTCCCATAGGAAGTACCATCAGGAGGCATAGCTTACACTTTAACTGCTATGCAGATGACACCCAGATGGGGTACTGCATCATATCCCATAATTACTGTTTTATTTTGTTTTGCTTTTCCTACATCTTAAAACTGGCGTCCTTTTAATTCTAACATTATGGACAATTAAAAGTTACATAGGCTATGACATTGTACATAATATCAATGCTTCCAGTTTTGCTTACTGAGACTAATGTTATGCTCTTTGTTCCTTTTCAATACAGGTCACTGCTGTTAATGACAAGTTTAAAGAACTATTATCAAAGTATGACATCAGAGAGGATCAAAATGTGAAGATTCCACTGAAAAACAGGATGAAAACTCTCCAAAATGAGCTGACATTACAATATTTTAAAGAGCACCACATCCCCACTTCATTACAATGGGCTTTGGATCAGGCTACTGGATATGTGAACCTGTCTCTGACTGAGCGGTTCAACATCCTGAAGTCAGTTGTGAAGTTGACCTTAGATGGTGACTCTGACATTAAATGTTTCCTCACGACTGGACAAGACAGGAAGACTGAGTTCCTCTTCAATTTGCAGGAACAGCTACAAGCTAAAAATCCAACGCTGGCCAGACAGGTGTTAGCAAATGTTCTGGATCTGTCCTTAAAGCTGCCCCAATCATGTAAGGAGATCCTCTGTCACATAGTCTTCAACAACATCTGGACACCAAAAGAAATCAGGCTTTTCATTAGACAGACCTCGAGAGTGGATCAGGAAACAGTCACAAAAATCCTCCACAAAGCGTGCACCTACAGGCTGAGCTGTAACGACACTCTCTCTGCCCTGAAAAAGAAAAATCCTGTAGACTACATCCAACATTGTGTGGACAGAGCTGAGCATGACAAAGATGCTGACACACTATTGGCTGAACTGGAAGACAAAAACTATCCAGAGTGTATCCTGTCAGTCCTGCGAAAAGTCCTAACGTTTATTGAAGAAGAGCTACCCAAATATCTAAGTAAGCCCATTAAGGTGAAGAAGATTGAAGATTGTAAAAAGATAATAAATTCTCTTGATTTTAACAATCATAAGATTGATGCTCTGAAGAAAGTCCTGATCATCGTATCAAGAGCTGTAAAGGAATGCACCACCTTTACCACTCAAAGCGGTGAACAAGTTCAGGGCTACTTCCCAAGACTCAGTCAGCTGGCCTCACTGCTGCTACTCCTGTTGCCACAGTCTGGGGATAAAAAAGGTAGTCTGTTGGAAATTGGCACCGGAGAGGGAAAAACTTGTATTTTAGCCATGTTTGCTACAATACAGGCCACACGAGGCGTAAAGGTGGACATTGTGACAAACTCTTCTTTGTTAGCAAGTCGTGATAAGGATGAGTGGAGAAAATTATATGATATGTTTGGTATTACATCATCCACGGTGCCTCCAACACACATCGATAACTGCTCTTTTAAAGATCATGACAAGCTGCTTGAGGATGCATACAGCCAGCAGGTCGTTTATGGTACAGTTGGTACCTTTGCAGCAGATATACTGAGGCAAGAGTTTGAGAAGAAGACTACCCGAGGTCCGAGGGGGTTTGAATGTGTGGTAGCAGATGAGGTGGACTACATGACACTAGACTGTGGAGTGCAGGTCACATATCTGTCAGACCAAGCCCGTAGCCTAAGACACGTGGAGCAAGTCCTGGCAAGTATCTGGGCCATGTTGTCTGCCTGCTGGCCAATAGAAATGTTTGAAACGGGGGAGATCAGGTGGGGAACCAGGATCCAGCACTTCCACAAGGCTGTAATGCAAGCAGTGGTTGGCTCAGAATCAGAAGATTTTTCAGTAGCTGACCTACTGATGCTTGGTGCCCAGCTGGGGTTTTATTCACAGGAGGACGTGGATGAATTAAATAAACCAGAGGGTCAGACACAAACAGAGACTGACAGCTTTAAGGATTCCAAGTGGACAGCCACAGAGAACATCATGGCCAACATTGGACCGGAAGAACAGTGTAAGCTTCTGAGACAACTTGAGACAAAAATAGAAAAGAATGTGTCTGTAGATTGTTACTCACTAATGGACAACAAAGCCAAACTTTACAGGAAGGACAGCTCTCATAGAGACCCTGATGTCAGCCTGCTTCTCCTGGAGAATGGCGGTGCCTGTGAAATCATGTCAGAGGAATCCCTCATCCAAGGAGCTGTGGACAAATTAAAATCAACAATTAAATATTCTGACCAGTGTTCTGTGAAGTCATTGGATGAATGTAAGGGATTTATCGTGATCCCTTCTTTTTTGAAAACATACATTGAGAATCGGTTACCACTTTTTGCAGAGAATGCCTTAAAAGCCATCAGAATGACTCCGGGAAGAGAGTACATGATTGAAAAAGCACCTGAAGCTGACACTGGTGGTTTCAGTGATGCTGACAGTCATCAGTATGATGCCATAATTCCTGTGGACTTTGAGGCCAGTGGGATGTTGGAGAAAAACAAGCGATGGGGTGAGGGCCTACAACAGTTTCTGGAGATGAAGCACCAGCTGGCCATTTCACAGCTGTCCAATGTGACAAATTACATGTCAAATGTCCATTTCTTTAAAAGGTACCTCAGTGGAAAAGGAATTTTTGGTGTTTCTGGGACACTGGGGGATGAAGCTGAGAAAGTATTTCTAGAAAGGCATTACAAAACAGCAAGCTATGTCATTCCAGCTCACCGCCATAAAAAGCTTGTTGAGTTGCCAGCAGTTCAGGTGAGTGGAGGCAGCACTCAGTGGATCCAGGTGATCTGTGAAACTGCACAGAGAGCCGCAGACAGAGGGCAAGTTGTTTTGATCATTTGTGAAGATGTCAACACTGCAGATGAGCTGAAGACAAAAATGAATCTTCCAGAAAGAGAAGCCAGTGAGATCACCATGTACACAATCAGTGAGAAGCACAACATCGAGAAACAAAACTTTAGCCGGGGAAACATTATCATTGCTACAAACCTCGGTGGCCGAGGTACAGACATTAATGTTCAGCAGGACGTAAATGAGTGTGGAGGTCTCTTTGTGCTCCTCACATACTTTCCTAGAAGTCACCGTGTGGAGCAACAGGTCTTTGGACGCACTGCCCGGAAAGGAAACCCAGGGATGGTCCAGATGGTTCTCAACCAGGGCCATCTTGCACCAGCGTACCAAGGCCATTCAATCGAAACCATGAGGCATCTCAGAGAGGAGTATGAGCTCAGACATTTAGACAGCATGGAGAAATATAAGTGTGACATTGAAATTAAAGAAGCTCTCTTCTCCACATTTTGTGAATTTCTGTGTGACTTTGACAAGAATTACACGGTGGAAGAAAGGAGTGACCTGTCCAAGGTGAAACTGAAGGATGTTCCTGAATATTTTAAGATCCACCAGAACAAGTTTGACTATCAGACTGCACTGAATGCTTTGAAAGAATCTTGGGCTTTGTGGCTCATCCTTCATGAAGAGCACATCAGCAGACATGATGATATCAGCAAGCTGAGAGAAGACCTCACCAAAGACTTGAAGAAGACCGGTGACTTCCTCCTGCAGGGGACTAGCTGTAATTTCTATGATTACATCAAACAGGCAACAAGCAGAACTGACCTGCACTGCATGAACAAAACTAAATGTGACTTTGGAGCAAAGACTTACTGGCAGAAAGCTGCAGAGTGTGATCATTTCTACAGTGCTGTGGCGCTTTATAATCAAGCTTACATCACACTCAACCTCAGAAAAGAAGACTACATAGCTGAGGCAAAGAAATTATTGGAGGAAGCGAAGACTGCAGTGGATGTCTATCTCTCAGAATCAACAAATACGATGATGTTTTGTAATTTTTCAGTGATGAGTGCCTTTGCTCCACACCACACAAACAGCAACCTCCAGATCCAAATGCAAGCCAGGATGAATATCTTCAAATCTTGGAAAGGATACATTGAAAGTGCCTTGACAACTCTGAGACAGCTCGACGGCAGCGAAGGTGATGCAGAAGTAAAGGATTCCAGTGTGTACCATCTTTCAAAAGATAAAGATTTAATCACCACCAATGAGCTGATGATGCTCTGTGAGAACGGCCTTAGCACAGTCTTTGAGGTTAAAAAGAAGCCCGAGTTCTGCTATGATGCCCTTGCTTGTTTTGTTCTTGGTGCCCTTCAAGTAGCAGCAGGTGTTCTTGTTTGTGCTCTGTCATGTGGTGGTGCCAGTCAGTTTGGACTTGGACTGACTTGTGAGGGGGTATCTGACATGATTGAAGGGATCAAGGGAATAATACAAGGAGGCTTTGACTGGGCTGAATGGGCAATCTCCAAGGCCATCACCATTGGATTGTCTCTGATATCTGGTGGATTCAGCCATCTAAAGAAAGCTAGAAGTACAGTGCGAAGTGGCACAAAAAGTCTGATCACAGGACCAAAGAGTACATCTGTCTGTACAGTAAAACAGTGTTTTCTCAAGGTGGGAAAGTATGCAGTTCAGGAACTGGGGAAGCAAGGATGTATCAGTGATCTGACTCATACTGTTGAGAAGGAAACTGATGTTTTTTTCCAAAAGGTTCTGAAGGACGTCTTTGAGAAAAAGGTGTTTTCACTGATAAAAGCCAACCGTGAGCTGGATGAAGTTCTCACAAACTTCATTTGCTCAGGAATACCAAAGACTGCCCTGGAGAATGGGTCCAGTGAATTCAGAATTGACAGAGGGTGCGAGGAACAAATGCTTCAGTCAGTGGATCTGATAACAAGAGAAGTCATTCCTGCCCTGATGATGAATTGTACCATGATTCTTAAGGTTCTTAATATACTTTCAGAACTGTGTGGTGCTGTAACACAACACACAGGAGGCCTCAAAGGGGTGGATCTAATGGAAAAATCAGCTGAAAATGTACAAGTTAATGTACAAACACTGGATTCAATACCTACGGAGAAGGTCATTAACAACACTTTTGTTCCTCAGCTGTTGCAAAGCATGGAAAAACTACCCCAAGAAAGGAATGACCAGGATGGAAGACGTGGTCTATCAGATGTGAAACGCTTTAAACATGAACTCATCAACATGATTGCAGAAAGTGCTTCAAGATCTTATGTTGAGGCCTGTTTCAGACATATGACCTCCATCATGAGCAAAATATGCATGAGTCAAATAAACCATGCTGCTGGTGGTGCAGTTAGAAACATTCTCAGCAGTGTCGACGCCCAAAGTTTCGGTGAAAACCAGCTTTATAAGCATCATATGAAAAAGGCAATCCAAAGTCCACATGAGCTGTTGTCACAGTCTGAGAAGAGGGACTTGGAGTCTTACATAGAGAAAATTTCTGATGTTAACCACCCTGCTACAGCTTTGGACATCCATGTCCTCACACAAAGTGATGCTCTGGAAGGCAAAGGCATCAAACTGGTTACGGTGGACAACAATGGGAAGAAGCTTTCAGAAGACTTTTTTGCAGGGAAGGAGGACTCAGCAGGTGATATAGTCCTCCAGCTGAAGAAGGAGGCAAAGAATCCAACACAGTGAGTGACAGATATTAATTATTTGAAATCATATAAGTCATCACTAAAATGTTTTATTCTAAAATCATCAGATATTGACAGGACCCTCATAAAGTTTCCACTTCACTGCTAGTTTCAATTGTAACAAAGACTAAAAGCATTTATTTCAAGATGTTATAATCTCATAGACTTTAAAAGCAATGTGCAATTTCAATGCTCGGTTTTAGTAAAACTGGTTCTTGTCATTCTTTTACTGAATAGAGAGAACACGACTCAGTCAAAATATTTGTAATTTTTTATTTAATCATCTTCCGGAAGAGAGAGACCTGCACAGCCCAAAGCCAGTTGCAAAATCTCTAGCATTAGAAACCAAAAAATGTGTATCATATAGGTGTTATTTTGTTGGTGTTATTTTATTTTGGTCCTTTACACATCACACATAGTTTCGATAAAAACAACTCCTTCTGTGTTACTAGTTCTGCTTTTTCTGTCTGGTTTCCTGTATTTTATTAAGATGCCTCTGCAGCTCTGCTCTAAACTTCCTGTTTCTTAAACTTCCACTAACTTAAACCTCTGTTGCTAAGGCGACCTGTCACCCTCTGAGGCTGCTGTTCTGAGAATGAGCTACCAAAGCTTTTTCTGAATAAATCAATAAAGATCCATTTATGGAAGGCTGTGATGAAGGCAGTTTTGTCTTTAATTATATTCAACAATATAACATATTTGACCACCTTTAACAGATTTTTCTAACTTGAATACACTAAAGTTAAGGCTATATACCTAATTTCTAGTAAGTGGACCAGTCCTTCCTATATTTTTATGTATGCGGCCCTCAGTGAAAAAAGTTTGGACACCCCTGATTTAAACTAACATAATCATCCAGCTGCAACCAGGTTTCTGTAAGGCAGAATAAATCGATTTGTTGATCA
>CAKLIZ010003061.1:0-18358 GCA_922035795.1 Oreochromis mossambicus
CAAAAAAAAAAAAAAAAAAGTCCATCGGCCCATAAAAACAAAAAATCGCCAGCGGCCCACCGGGCAAATGCCCGGTATGCCCGATGGCCAGTCCAGCTCTGCTTCCGACCTACCCAACCTTTGGAGGAGCCGGCCCACGTAGACCTTGAAGGCTGGGTCCTCAGGAAGATGGAGCCTGTGAATTTGGACATGCCATGACACATGATGTTCTACACCTTATGTGTTTAAATGAGCTCTACAGGTGAACAGACTTATTAACGTTAGCAGCATAATAAACTGTCCTGTCACTGAAGGTGTCTGCTGTTGGGGTTCAGAATTTGAATGGGGAAGTCCAAACATAATAACCGGTCCATTGCAATTAGACGACATTTTAATGAATACACGCTGCGTGGAGCCAACACTGTGCAGATTCAGTGTTGAACTATCTTTCAGTAGCCAACACCAAAGCTTTATAGGGGAAAAGAATAGTACAGCCCCCTCCTCTTCAGACAGAATACAGACACGTCACTCTAAACTAGAGATGGACCGATCCGATATTACGTATCGGGATCGGTCCGATACTGACGTAAATTACTGGATCGGATATCGGTGAGAAATAAAAAATGTAATCCGATCCATGAAATATCAAAAAAGCACCTCACAAAACTTGCGACACGGCGTAACTCGGCTCATAACCGTAGCACGTTGCAGCAGTATGCGTCACGTGATTGAGCGGCTGTGTGTATTTGGAGCCTCGCTACCAAACCAGCATTTCATCTCCGAGGAAGTTATCCCAGAGAGAAGTAAAGCAAGTGTGTAAGTTCATCTCTGAATGTTTGTAAAGCGTTCCCACGTTAAACTTAACAACCGATATATGGAGCGACTGCCTCTCTCTCTCTCCCTCACCTTCCTGCCGCTACTTCATGAAACTTATTAATGATCAGCTGATCGGCTTTTCTGTCGCGAGTCCGTCTCTCTTCTTTGTTTTTGGCCCACTTTGCACCAGAAAGAGGAAACCAGCGGCTGAACAACAGCAGCACTTTTAACCTTGATAAGCTGTTGTTAGAATGTATTTAATATTACTTTCTACACCAGGATCCTTTTCTACGCAGCTGACGGCTGGTAACTGTGCAGGGGCGGATCTAGCAAAGTTTAGCCAGGGGGGCCGACAGGGCATTAACAGGGAAAAGGGGGCACAAAGACATACTTTTCTTTCTTATTCTCATTTAAAATGTCTAGCTTTTAATAAATAATTATCTGAATCTTACACCCAAAGTTTTAATCTGATGTAAAATCAGAAGAAGTCCATTTCTGTATATAGTAACTGTTAAGTCTAATATACCCTAGTAAGCTATAGTATTTTTTCCTTTGGGAAAGTACCATCTGTGAATTCTGCAATTCTGTTGAAGAAAGATGTTGAATCTATTTAATTATTCTTGAAAAATAATTTATTTCTGTGCATTTTCTTTCACCCTACATCAAATTAAAGTTGATTACTTCGATTAAGCATCATGAGGTGGAGGGTGGGGGGTGGTTCCCTATTTTTTTTTTGCTGGGAGTTTGCAACCCTATTAGTTAGGTTGCTTAATATTTCTGCTAAGTACTCTTTAAAATACCAGAATAGGAAGGATGGAGTAGGTTTAAGTTTATTAGATTGATCAGTGTTGCTGAAGTATGAAATATTTTGGGAGCAGTGTAATTTTTTTTTTTTTTTTTTTTTTACATACAGGTATAACAGAATAGCTTTAGTGTTGTTGTTTATTTAAACTTGAGTATGAACTTATACAAAATGCAGCAAGATGTTAAAAAACCGTTTTATTGATTAAAAAACACACTATATCGGATTAATATCGGTATCGGCAGATATCCAAATTTATGATATCGGTATCGGTATCGGACATTAAAAAGTGGTATCGTGCCATCTCTACTCTAAACCACAAATGTTCTGATAACTTTTGACACAGTTTAAAAATAACATTGTCTTCGGCTTGAAGCCAGGTGCTTCCCCCAGCTCGCCTTCACTGTCGCTTGTCTCCGGGACATCTGGTGCACTTCCTGTAACAGACTGACAGTACGCCTGCACACTTCTGCAGATGCAGCAAAAACATATCTTACCCTTTTACCTGCTATTTTAATATACACTATGTGTGTGCGTGTATATGCGCGTGGGTGAGTGTACTAGGCTCGCGTCGTGACCTCGCCTGAGCCCCAGTTAACCTCACACCTCTCATCTTCCAAAGCCACGGCCTGCGCACGTACACCACTGAAACTGTTTATGTGGTTTTCTGACCTAAATGTCACCCTTAAATGAAGCTACTGAGAGTATAAGTGAGACTTCTTAAAACTTAAAACTTAACTCTAGAGAATATAAGTAATACAGAATGATAACTGAAAAATATGACATGTAAGCAGGTGTGTGTTGCAATTCTTTCACAGCTCCCATCGTCCTCACCGTGTATTGGCTGATCATAACGTCCGCCAAGTGTTTCTGACCTTCACTTGACCAGGAGCCACAGCTCTTTAATAGCACAAACGCAATTGCGTATATGAGATTAAAATCATTTCCATAACCAAAGGGGTTGAACCCAAATTACCAATATGTTTGCCCATCCTAATATAGTCTAAAAGCTACACACTGTTCTTCTGCAGCCCCAAGCAAAACATGATTAAACTTTCCCCTATAAATGATTCCCTCTAAGTGTGTGTGTGTGAGTGTCTACGTGTGTGTCTATGTGCTAACCACAATCACCTCCCTGACTAGCTCCTCAGAATACCTTGCACTCAGACTCTAGTTTTGGTTTCACTTCCTGCACAGCATGCAACTTCAAAAACATGTAACTTCCTGTCTTATTTTGGCACAGAGCTACTCTGCGTGGGGCCTTTTCTTTCACCATGCAGTTCTGCATATAAACATTTAAGATTATAGGAGCATTAAAAAACATTTAGTATTATAGACTCAATTTATAGCTGCACCTGTAATAAAAGCTTAAATGGGTGCCAATATGTTTAAACCTCTAAATGCATCTGAATGCAACATCACTCTTAATAATGAAATGGTAATGATGATTATAAACTTATCCACAAAAATATCTTTCTCTTCCTGACACTGCCCAACAAGGACGTGGTGCTAAATGCATCCAGACCCCTGCTGACTGTCTTTGCAGCTTCGGTCAAAGGTACAGTGTCCATGTGACCCTGAGAGCAGGATACAGCCAGAGGTGAGTCAGCAGTTACAAACTAAATGCTGCTGACATGAATCAAACTGCTGGATAACCCACTGGTCATGAAAACGGCACCTTTCTGTTGGTTTTTAGCAAACACAATTTCACTTAGAGTTTGGCCCAAATTACCACCCAACATTCCAAGTTTTCCTGACTACAAATCCAGAGATTGTGACTCTGATGGTCAAAGACCAAGAGGGCACAGAAACCTGGAAATCATCTGTTTACCTGCCAGGGTTTTAATAGTTTTGCAATTTTCATTAGTTTTTATTTTTATTTAGTTTTGACTTCAGATTTTCAATTTTATATTAGTTTTAATGAGTTTTTACCAATTGTTTGCTAGTTTAGTTTAGTTTTTATTTTTTTGAAAATCCTTAGTTTCAGTTTAGTTTTGATTAGTTTCAGTTATAGTTTTAGTTGTGTTTGCAATAATTAAGTGTAACAAAATCCCAGTTTCATCATATCAGTCATTCTCTTCTGCTTATCCTTGGGTATGTTGCTATTCCAGCTACCATACCCTGCACAGGTCGCCTGTCTGTCACAGGGTTAACACGCTGTCAGGAGTTTTCCTGTATTGCAACCCAGGTCGGAATAAAACGCTCAGACAGGTTAACGTGTACACGGGGAGACTCAGAGAGACTCGCACCGCTGCAATAAAAAGGAAGAGTCTTTATTCAGAGAGCACATACAGGAAGAGAGAAAATAGAACTGCAGGCTTCCTGTGTAACTTCCCCATTTAGGAGTCTGCACAGAGTTGCAGAGTTTAAGCTGAATACTGAAAAGAGCAAACACATTTAGATAATGAAACGTACTTTTAAGCATAACATAATAAAAATCCCCAAATCCTAAGAAATCTCTTAACATTCCCTCCTGTTGTACATATGTATATGTACAGTTCATAGCTTATTGTATCAGTCTATGGCCACTTGTAAACATTTTTAGCCAAGACATCATAAAACAGTGGGTTTCGTGAATATGTTATATCTAAGTGTCTATCTCATTATCATCTTCTTCATTCTGTGACAGGGTGATGTAAGCATGAATTGAAGCAGAGTAACAGTATTATAACACCAACAAAAACAAGTCCTTTAATCAGCAGGGACTTCCAAGAGCCGCTTAAAAGCCACGTAAGCCAGTCTTCTGTGTTTGCGGCATAGTCTCGTTGTTGTGCATCCCGAAGTTGTCTGAGTGTTGTCAGAGCATCAGTCATGTTCGGTGAGTGCACATTATCTGGAATCTATGTGCAACATGTGTCGCTAAAGAGAATTCTCCTTTCTCGGCGAGAATTATGTCCAATGCTACCCTGTGTTGCATTACTGCAATGCACAGAGCATCAATCTCCTGATCCCATTCGTCGTTGAATTTACATGAAGCATTCAGAACCTTTTGTCTTTCAGTCCAAAGTTTAAATTCCTCTGGGACATAGGAACCCCATATGGAATCATGCTGCTTGAGGTCTGGGGTGCTTCGTCTTTTCCTTGTTGTTGACGTTGATGTTGACGTGGCGTCCACGGTTAGCTTGAAAGTGTGGTCAGATATGAAAATGGGAGCGCACTGACCTGTCCAATTCCCAGGAAGGATATCCCAGGCAATCCCTTGCACCCAGAAGGTGCCATTCGAGATGTTGCTGCTCTTCACGGGCCCTCCAGGAGCGTGTGTCTGTACTACTTTGCAGTTGGTGGTGGTGTTTCCCATTGGCGTGGATCCATTCTCTTGGCGGTAGCATAGGCTGTGGCTCTAATTCCCATTGTTTTCAAGAAAGACTGGGAATGATTTAGCCTTACTTCTGTGCTTCACTTTCATGTCAACCCAGAACCATTCGTCACATGTGCCATTTCATCCTATCTGGAGAGGTTCCTCATGGTTGACCACGACTCCCTGGAATTGATGCCCAAGGCTGGCGTAGCTTGCGGCACACTTTGCTTGAATTATGTCCATTCCCTTCGCATACAAGGTGGCGTACTGTGTCGCTGGGGGCATATAGGAGCAAACATAGCAGTCTTTTCTGGGTGTGCTATCATGTATATATCAATACCATGCGTTGTTCATCTTCTTTCTTTTGGGTGAGTGTTTAGAAACTCACCAGGAGTGCAACATTAGCCACTAGGAGGACGAGTGTCTTCATGCTGACCAGACACACCTGTGACCTCTGATGAGTAGACTACTGGCAAGAAGAAGAAGGCGGGGTATACCCGATCAGCCCTCCCTCCACCAATAGATCACCATACAGGAGTTAGGGGTGTCGGCGTCTAAACGTTTAGGTTGACACTCACTTCTTTGCAGTGGCTTTGATGGATCCAGGACGATCTTTCTGCTATTTTGCAGGCAGTAGGTGTGGTGAGTAGCACTTGATAAGGACCTTCCCACCTTGGTGAACTCCAATTTCTCCTTTGGAGTACTTTGATCAGGATCCAATCACCTGGTTTAAACCTGCAAGAAACTGGAGAGTTGTTTAGAACAACCTCTTTATTTTCAAGTAATTTAGTCATCCATTCGGCTAGTGTAGTTTTTCTTATTGACTTATCTATAGGCTCACTTGTGATTGGTAGTGGAAATAGACTACCGTGAATGATTTCAAAAGGTGTGAGTTTCTGAGAACTTTGTGTCAGTAATAGTTTTATTTCCTAGTGCTTCAGAGACCTTACTGATTACTTCATTAACAATATGTGTCCCATTGCCTGATCTTATCAGAGTGGGGATGCCATATATTGAAATAAAATGGTTGCACAAACAATTTGCTACTGAGATGGCGTCTGCCTTTTTACTGGATAGATTTCTGGCCATTTTGAGATCACGTCTATGATCTCTAGAGCGTATTCTGAGCCTTGGCATTCATTTAGCTCAATAAATCCCATGTGGATTGTATGAAAAGGATGAGGTGGTGTGCATTATGTGCATTATGTTTTCGGCAAATCATTCATGTTCCGACAAATTTCCGAAATTTTATCTACCACTCCTACCCCCCCGCCTGTTGACAATAATGCTGCTGATATGTGTAGGGACTTTGGTAGTATTGGTTTGCTATTACAGGTCATCAAATCATTTTCTGGCTGTGCTCCACCTTTTAACCACTTCTTTTGTTCTGTAGTTGGTGCAGCTTTCTGTTCTTTTATGAGCACATCAAGTGGTATTTGCATTGAGGAGTCAGACATTAATGTGTCACTGTGATCACAAATATGATCACAAATTTGTTTCCCAAACTTACTAAGCAAACAAACAAAAATAAAACAAATTGCCTATGGCCTAAGGCTTTGCGTTCATATTAATTGAGTGTAAGCTACTTTCTTCATTGCAAGTGTTTATTGCCATAAGGTTTAATTCATGCATCATATCACTGAGTTCTAAGTTCAAATTATCTCTTCTGACCCTTTCCAAAAATAATTTCACATATAACAATTTGAGTATGTGTTGTCTATTCATTCTATTCATAGAGTCTATTCATAGAGTTCTGTTTCTCTCTGTGGGCTGTCTGGACACACCACAGGCACACATATATATTTATATACATATTTCCTGTTTCTGCAGACTAATCAAACTCTTTTGTTTCTCTTTGTATTCATAGTCTATAAACCCTCTTTAATTCTGCTAAATCTTGATCTAAAACCAATACACCTTTATGTCACGCTCACACTCCTGAATAGAGCCCTTTCAGACATCAGGTATCATCACACACACTCATTAGCTTGGTAGTGTCCACATATTCATTTAATTCAGCTTCTCAATCTTGTAGCTGTTGTATACAGGGTTTGGCTCATTAGTTGCTAGCATAGGTTTGCTCTTCATCTTAACAAAGTCTCATCTAAGATGACAGGTTTACAAGCAGGTCAAGTGTCTCTATGCACCTGATTAGTGTAGTTATTTCTTTATTTTCTTCATCTCATATATCATTGTACTGAGTTTGAGCAAACCTTAAGCTTGAATCAGACTACTTTTTTATAACATTGTATTGTTTTTCCTTTTTTATAACAGCAATAGTATATTACAATACACTACTTCACTACTTTACTACTAATATACAATAGTATATTAGTTTATATTAGTTTATATTTTATTATGTATCCATCACGGGTCTGTGTGAATCTGCAGCTTCACACCTTCCCAAGCTGGAGACATTTGCTTTTCCTTGGCTGAACAATGACGCAGCCGTAATATACCTTATGCATCTCTCTTTTTCATTTGATATATTTTTGTGTGAATTATCTGGTTTCATGCATTCTATTCATTCAGCTTGGTTGTCTTCCCAATTTTGTTTCATTGTTAATACCAGTTTACAGGTTGTTAACCTTCCTATTATCTCCTATTATCATGCTTATCACTAGATAGGCTCTACTTTAAGTTAACCTTAATTTAACCTTTTGTTTATTCTGCTATAGTCGGCCTCATCATTGATGGGGACGACAAGGAGTACAGAGGACTGACTCAGGACTTTGTGGACTGGTGCCAGCTGAACTACCTCCAGATCAATGCCAGTAAAACCAAGGAGCTGGTGGTAGACTTCCACAGGCACAAACATCCTCCACTGCAACCACTGAACATCCAAGGTATGGACATTGAGACTGTGGACAGCTACAGGTACCTTGGTGTTCATCTGAACAACAAACTGGACTGGACTCATAACTCAGACGCCCTCTACAGGAAAGGGCAGAGCAGGCTGTACCTGCTGCGGAGACTCAGGTCGTTTGGAGTGGAGGGCCCACTCCTGAAGACCTTCTATGACTCTGTGGTGGCCTCAGCCATCTTCTATGGTGTGGTCTGCTGGGGAGTCAGCATCTCTGCTGGGGACAGGAGGAGACTGAACAGGCTGATCCGAAGGGCCAGCTCTGTTCTAGGATGCCCTCTGGACCCAGTGGAGGTGGTGAGTGACAGGAGAATGGTGGCTAAGCTGTCATCCCTGTTGGACAACATCTCCCACCCCATGCATGAGACTGTGTCAGCACTGAGCAGCTCCTTCAGTGGGAGACTGCGGCACCCACGGTGTGGGACGGAGAGATTTCGCAGGTCTTTCCTCCCCACTGCTGTCAGACTCCACAACAAAGACTTTAACTGATCAAACACACACATCCACACATGTGCAATAACACTAATGTGCAATAACACAAATGTGCAATAATCTTTCTGGCAACCGTTGTATTTTTCACTCTGTTGTATATAGCATTTGTACTCTATTTTTATCCTATTGTATATTTTATTCTATTTTATTCTACTGTATATAGTATTCTATTTTTATTTTTATTCTATTCTGTACAGTTGTGTACTGTATTTATTCTTATTTTATTTTATTCTAATTGTCCTTCATAACTTTTGCACTGTCCACTTCCTGCTGTGACAAAACAAATTTCCCACGTGTGGGACTAATAAAGGTTATCTTATCTTATCTTATCTTATTCCACGTCATTCCACTTTCCATGCTTTAAAATATTACAACTCTTGTGTACTCTTTGTTTTCTTTTTAGCTTCCTTTTCAGTATTTATTTCTGCTTGGAGGGTTACTTATAATTTAGTCAATGCATTTTCCCTCCCACGTGGGACATTTAGGTTTTCTTTGGATTTCTCCATCTATATGCACTAATTTGTCCGGCACCTGGACATTTCTTTTCTAACCACTGCTCATCAGCAGTGAGTTACCCATTTTAATCCTCTTAATTTTAACACTTTACAACTACACAACTGCGGCACCTTCTCTGGCACGAGAATCGAGAGAGGTAGTTGACACGGCCTTCTACTTCAAGCTATTCTTGAAAGCGGTGTCACCTTTACGTGATGAAACACGACCTGTTTCTCTCTTTTCACCAGTACTTGGGTGGCCAACAGCAAACAAAATAGTGGAATAGTTCAGCCTCCTTATTGTGCTGTAAAATCAACTTATTCCACCAACAAAAATAAAACAACGACAACACCTTTTCAACGCGTACTACGTTTTATGGACGAGGTTTATCTAAAAATGCTTCCAGCCCTTTTTCAGGCGAGCCTTTACTTCTAGAAACCCTTCTAAAAATGCTTCCAGCCCTTTTTCAGGCGAGCCTTTACTTCTAGAAACCCTTCTAAAAATGCTTCCAGCCCTTTTTCAGGCGAGCCTTTACTTTTAGAAATCCACCTAAAAATGCTTCCAGCCCTTTTTCAGGCGAGCCTTTACTTTTAGGAATGCTACCAGCCCCTCTGGGCGAGCCTAAACGTTTTACACGAGGTGTCTGAGTGTTAATATTCACCTGGTTGCTGCCGGTCTCTCAGGTCTACCTCATCGACCCCCACCGCCGTGGACCAGTTATAAAAACGCTGGCCAGAACCCGAATTCACGTCTCTGGACTTTATCCTGTACCTGGACAGGAGCTGTCGACAGACTTCAGCGCGGGCTTCTCACGATGGCAGAACTCGATGAGGCTTTACTGTGGGGTCACACAAAAGCGCTGTGTCCCATCCGGATTGTAGGACCAAGAAATGTCAGGAGTTTTCCTGTATTGCAACCCAGGTCGGAATAAAACGCTCAGACAGGTTAACGTGTACACGGGGAGACTCAGAGAGACTTGCCTCGTGCAATAAAAAGAAAGAGTCTTTATTCTGAGAGCACATACAGGAAGAGAGAAAATAGAACTGCAGGCTTCCTGTGTAACTTCCCCATTTAGGAGTCTGCACAGAGTTGCAGAGTTTAAGCTGAATACTGAAAAGAGCAAACACATTTAGATAATGAAACGTACTTTTAAGCATAACATAATAAAAATCCCAAAATCCTAAAGAATCTCTTAACACACGCAGAGACAGACAGCTCACATTCCCACCTATGGGTTCTTTAAATAAATAAATAAAGGCAGATGAACAACCACTGATACCAGGCAACTATAAAATGTATATCTTGGCCGCAATGAGACTATTAACTCTTGCAGCACCGGGTGTTCGTAATTTTGGTTCAAGTGAATTGATAAACCTTTCGTAGGCAATTGACTCACACAGTTGTGTAGATATCCCAGTCCTGTTGTCTCGGGATGCATCACGCTGCCTTGCCTGGGGTTAGCTTCTGTTTCTGGGGATGAGGGTTGGGCGTGCTCCCTTACCTTCTCCAGGTAAGCTAGGTTAGCCTTCTTGTGTGAGCTTTTCAAGTGCACTTTAAGGTTTGTGGGATTTTTTTCCCTTTAGAAATGTCCCTCATGATTTGTCTCTTTCCACTACAAGACACTTGCTTTATCCAAAACACAGTCATATCCAAAGTAATCCCAAATTGGAAGCTGGCGCTTTCTCCAGACTTTTCCTGACATGATTCTGCGCGTGGACGGAGCAGCAACACAGACGACTCGACTAACGTACTGCCACCTGCTGGCATAATGAGACACAGCAAGAAAAAAACCTGGAAACTAAACTTCATTTTCACCCTTGACTATTGTATGACACACACACATCAACGAAAAATAAACACATTTTTGCTATAAATTCAGTTAATTTTAGTTAGTTTTGTGAACACTCATTACAGTTTTAGTTAGTTTTCCTTTTTTCGTTTTTATTTTTATTTCCGTTAACGAAAATGTTTTTTCACTTCTAGTTTTCGTTATTTCGTTAGTTTTAGTTAACGATAATAACCTTGTTACCTGCAGGTAAGGTTGCAGCCAGAAGCCAGAGCAGAAATTACCCTTCAAACATCTGGTTATTTCATAAAAGTTCAACTGAAATCATACTTCAGTCTCACTTCATCTGCAGGTCAGTGTCCTGTTACATGTCTGTTATCTTTGTTCCTTCAGCACCAAGAACAGAAACCTTAAAGAGGAGTGTCCCAGATGCGACTAAGACTGACTTCATCAGCTTGGCAACGTGTCTGCATTGATAAACTCCACTTATTCACAAATCAGAGAATAATTACAGTCAGAGTCAGATTGTAATTGTTTGGAGGATGTAATCAAATTCAAATTCAAATTTTTATTTGTCACATACACAGTCATACACAGTACGATATGCAGTGAAATGCTTACACAACTGCTCGTGACCTAAAGAAAAAAAGAAAAGACTATGAATAAGAAGGGAAATAAATATGAAAATTAAAAAGGGTAAATTTAACTAGGAAGGAATAAAATAAAATATATATATGAATTTGTTGAAAATAAAATAACTGTACAACACAAATTAGAATGAAGGTTAAATTTAGCTGGGAAGAAATAAGATAAAATATATATGAATTAAAGTTTAAAATAAAATAACTGAAATAACTGTACAGCAAAATACACAATACAATACAAATTAGAATGAAGATATAAGATATAAGATAAATATATATGAATTAAAGTTGAAAATAAAGTAGCTGTACAACAAAATACACAATACACAGTATAGAAATATATAAGAATGTATGAAGAAATATAAATATATATACAATAACAGCAGCATTTTACAAGTATTAAATGGAGACGGAGAAATATAATGTCCAGTGTCGTTCCCTTCAGGGAGCGTGTTGGACGCTCAGTGTCCGGGTGATTAGCTGGCTGATGCAACTACTTAGAAACAGTTTGTGAATGTGAAGAAAATCAGTGCAGTCACTGGACAAACTCTGATTCTTCCTAGTTTCACTCTTGTTTCAGTCCAGTGTGACTGAGCTGGTAAAAGATGATGGGAGGAGGTGATCTGACTTTTAGCCACACAGCTGTCTGCTAGAGAAAAAGCCTTTGTGCACAACTTTCTTAAAGGCAAACGGCACCATGTTCACTGCAGCTGCAGCAAACGCAGCACAGAGTGAAAGTTGGACTGAGAATGTTGTGACTGTTTCATGAGAAAGAGCAGGGAAACAACCATCACACACCCAGACACAGTGCTGGTGTGGCACTATGTTAAAGACAGAGACATGAAAATAGTAGCCCCCCATTTTATTTTATGTTCAAAGACACTTTCTTTTAGTAAGGCCACTGCAATGTCAGTTTTACTTTTATATACGTTCCACCAGCAGAGGGCGCTCGGTCCTGTACGCATCGGTAGCTGACGCTACACTAGAAGAAGTAGTGTCAGTGGCAGTGTTGCCAACTTAGCGACTTTGTCGCTATATTTAGCGAGTTTTCAGACCCCCTAGCGACTTTTTTTCTATAAAAAGTCGCTAAAAAAAGACGTGAAAGCGCGTATCGCTTTTACTCTCAACAACCAGCGGGTGCTGTAACGCAGTCAGTTCTTCTTTTAATCTTTTACTCTTATGCTGTTTTGTGGATCACAAGGTTTAAAACTACTTATAAACACACACAAACACAAAGTAACTCCACCAGAGTGCCTATTTCGGGTCACTTTTGCCGGTCCAAGCCCGGGTAAAGGAGCAGGGTTGGAATTGTGACATTAAAAAAAACAATAATTGCTAAAAGAAATTTAATTTGTAGTTCTAAATAAACTCTAAATGCATTTAGGACGTTTTTTACTCACTTTATGTCTCTTCCACGATGTTATTTCTCTCTCCAACAACATAGGTTACAATTATATTAGCGTGACCAATTATGCAAATTAGGTGATGATGTCATTTAGCGACTTCTAGCAACTTTTAGGACAGCCAATAGCGAGGGGAGTTGGCAACACTGGTCAGTGGTGAAGAGGCAGCGTACGGCCCGCGCACCGAAGAGAACTGATTGTCTTATTTTTCTGTTTTTACAGGTAAGCTGGGTGGTTGAGAATATGAAACAGAGGTTATTAAAGTGACAGACAGCAGTGGCGATTAATGATAAATGTCTTGTTTGTGGCGAATGTTAAGCTAGAGAGCTAATTTCCAAGTTGATCCTGTTGTTAGCCTGTGCCGATCCAAGTGTTAGACTGTACCGAAACTCTGCGCTCGGTGCAGGTATTTTTTGGGTTAAAGCCACAAGATATATATTTTGCACAATAAGAGAAAATGTCAATTGATGTATGTTTAGTTCATGAAAAGTGAATGCTGTAAAAATATGTTAAGAAAAACATTTGAAAGAGATCTAGTTTAATAAATACAGTTAAGAAGACAGGTTCATAAATAGATTAAAACAGAAGTAAAAACAAGATAAGACTGTAAGGAGAGGTCACTATGGTGCTTGTGCATACAGTAAAATGTATTTTTGTGATTTAACCAGTTCATAGATGTGGTGCATATGAATATGGAACTGTATAAGTTACGTGTAAAAAGTAATGTTGTCTACACTAGAAGAAGTACTGTCAGTGGTGAAGAGGCAGCGTACGGCCCGTGCGCCGAAGAGAACTGATTGTCTTATTTTTCTGTTTTTTACAGTTTTTCTGTAAAAATAAATATGTTGCATGGGAGATGAGTTGGCCCATCATTTCAGCGGTGTAACACTGGCATTAGACTTTAGAGCCAAATGTAGGACAAAAGCTTTAATATGAAAGAGGAAAAGCCAACAACAGCCAGAGCATGAAGCTCAAAACTGTAGCAATCACCAAGAAAGCTGACAGGCCTGTGACACGTCAGAGACGCCGTTCAAATCATAAAGAAGTTGGTTTACTGACAACATGTAAAAACCAAAATAATCAAGTCACCCTTCAGTTTAGAGCGAGTAGACCAATCAGGCACAGCAACAGCTCTAGAATAAGCAACAGTTTTATGCATTACAAACAACCTTTCATATACACTCATACATGTGGCTCACATGCTGTTTAAAAAGGGCTCAAAGACCCAACAGATCACACAAAGTACAAAAATGCTTTCATTCAGACAACAGTCAGCTGTGCGTGAGACAGAGAGCCGACTACAGTTAGTAACATGGACTCACTTTGTTTCAGACACGACACAAAGTAACACAAAGCCACAAAGAGCAGCAGCAACTCTCCATGAGCTGTGAGGCTAACAGCCACCCACACTTCCTGTGATGCACAATGAAAACAACATTAACCTGAAAGATGATAACAACAGAAATAAGTCTAAGCTAACGTTACACACCGCTCACACAGCGCTGACTGTACAGGCCTCACACAGCTACGTCCTGCATCCACAACACCTGATTCTACTGGCCACAAACCAGTTAATGATATATGAGCAATCCAGGGAAGGCGTCCAGGAACGTGAGGATCCACAGACAGCTCTACAACAGCATCAGTCAGCAACAGTGTTACTGATCACTCACTCTTTCATCCTCTTACACTCAATCAAAAAGTGCTGTGTTCACATTTGTTTCTGCTGAAATCCAGAGACTGAAAATGTGTCTTTTTAAAGCTTGAAGAAACTGACTGAACTTCTCACGAGTCCAACCGTGAGGAACACTTCCCCTCATGACACATCACAGGAGAACGTCTCAGTGGAGGGGGGACAGTAGCTCAGTTTAGGCAGTCGCACTCAGAATCGATGCCTCCAGTCAGGGTCAAACGTGGTCCTCAGAAAGCTGCAGATGTTTGGCTCTCACTGGTCTCTGCGTCTGTAGACTGAGCTGATGTTTCTCCAGGTGTCTGGTAAAAGGACGATGCTGCTGTCCAATGAGGCGAGGAGAGAAGTAGCCAAACAGGCGAGAGCCGTGAAGGAGGAACGGCGGGCAGCTCTGGATGCCCGACATAAATACCTGATGAGCAGGCTGGCAGATGCCGGCAGCCTGGAGGAGGCGGCGGTGGAAGACGCCATCGTCTCTGATGACGGAGTAAGTTCAGAGACGTGATCCTTCCTCAGAGTTGAACCTTTGAGTCATTAATGTCTGTTTCTTCCAGTTCAGTCTGATCCATGAATTCTTTGCTGCAAACGGATCCAAGAAGCTGATTTTCTTCTATCAGGATGTCAAACAGGTAACTTTGATCACATTTAAGTGACGGACACGTGAAGGTCTAACCGCTCTTCATGATCTGCTGTTTGTTGCAGCGTACTTTGTATTCATATCTTTTAATATCTGCCTTTCTCCCAGAGTCTGTCCTCTCGTCAGTCTTCTTCTGTGGACACATCAAACTCAGCTGTGGCTCAGAGGAAACTCTTCCTCACTACAGGGAACTCTGAGGTTGGCTTCAGCTTTTTATGCTTAGTTCATGTGAGAATCACAGAAAAATGCTGATATGAGTGGAAGGTTCTGCTGGAAAAATGGCAAAGAGCAGAATATTGAAGAGCGAGGCAGACAGTTCGTTTCAGTAATGGCAGTTTATTAGAAACGAGGACTGTGGGGCTGCTGGAAGTCAGGACGGCCGTTCTCTGGATAAAGCTGACAGCTGAGGTGGAGAGCAGGATTTATTCACAGACGGCTTCTTCCAAGCAAATGTCCTGAACACACCTGAGCTGAGTGTTACACAGAAACTGTCTTAAAGCACGAGCCTGGATCAGACTGGAGGACTCAGAGCTCAGGTGTGTGACGTCACATTGATCCACCTCTCGGGGTTTTGTGTTCTGAGGTATCTGATTTTTCTTTAAGCTCCAAACAATCCCGAGCCTACGATTCATCATTGTCCTGTTCAGAGATGATGAGCCTGAGCGTGTTTGTGTTTCCATGGATCAAACTGTGCTGCTTTGTTTGGTCAACCAGGTGATTAAAGTCTTTGAGCAAACACTGGATGACTGACAGCTGCAGGCTGAACATCAGGAGGTCGAGAGGCCGAAGTCTGAGGAGCTCAAAGCTCCACAAACACTTATTCACAGAAAAACGACTACAAACATGGGCTAAAGGCTACATGCTAATAACATTTCCCCTAGATGTGGTTTTAACAGGATCATGAATGATGAAGTATTTAAAGTCAGTTCCAGCCTGAGTCGGTGCCGTGTTGGCAGCTCTGATATGCAGAAACTTTAAAACATGGGACAGGAATAAAAACACGCCTGTGACATCAGAGTTTATGAATGATGACAAACTGTTTCTTGTTTTTAGAAACTTTGTTGATGTTTAAAATGATCAGGAAATAAAAGCTGAATAGATTGTTGGGATTTAGAGATTCTTTTATTGCTAGCATATAATCTGCCTTATGAAGAATGCGTCAAGAACATGTTTTACAGTATCATTCATCAGTAATATTTCTTACAGGGTTTATATTGCATTGAATATGTCCGTCATCACATTGACCTTTCTATTTTACAGGTTCAGTTCATTTTATACACAATGCATAACTGTGCTTGTTTAGAGTTGATGTTCCGTCCAAGAAGGTTTTAAGCTTCACTGGTGAGAGTGTCCAGGTGATACATGTTGAGGGAAGATGAGAACATGTCTGTCACCATGTATTTTTTGATCTGTGTTGACGTAGGTGTGATTTTCTATCCTATAAAACCAGAACCCAGTGTATTCCTGTCAGAGCAAACAAGCCATATGCTGATGGTTGGTTGTTCTCCTGTGCCAATAAAACTCAACGTTTGATTGCACTTTTCTGGAGCCTCCGTCGTTTGTTGTCTGGTCTAAAGTTGATCGATCTCGCTTCATTTGGTGGAGGATGCAGGGCAACTAAAGATCAGTAGAAAGAAGTACAGGTGTTTGTTGTCGGCGGAGGTCGAGGCCAGATCAGGCGATCGGACGGCAGACGTCACAGTGATTTTCTTGACTATTGGGCCCACAGAATAAAAAGGTAAGGCACAAACCTCTTAAACAGAAATTGTGCTATAGTGGATTATAATTCTAAAACAAGTAGTCAAGTGGTCATCCGTTGATCTCTGTTTTGAGTTTTGTTTAAAATGAAAATCTTTGTTTGCAACAAAAGTGAAACTTAAGAGGATTGTTGCATTCACGGTCGACTAGGAAGAAGCAGTACTGAGCTAAAAGTAACTTGAGACGTCGTTGTTAAGGAAATAGAGAAAAGAGACTGATTTGTGATTAAGGAATAAAGGGATTAAGAAGTGTCTAAAGTCACGGAACCGAAGGATTCCACCCCCGGGAAAGACGTTTCCTGGGTATTAAACTAGGGGAGGGGCCCCGCTGAGATTTTGTGGCCTCAGATATAGCCCTGGTGATCGCAGAGGATCATCTTGAGAGACACTTAAGAGATACATGTTCTGAGAGTAAATACCGGACGAGAAGGTCCGAGGCGTTGATACATGTTCTAAGAGTAAATACCGGATGCAAAGGTCCGAGGTGATGATATATGATTTAAGAGAATTCAAGTCAGCCGCGAGCCGATCAGTAAAAGTGAAATTAAAAGTGAAACTCTGATAATAGATACTGTGAGCTATGAGAGACGATTAAGAAGTATTACCTGTGCATTTGTGGACCAGCCATGGTCAGTGAAAATTTGTGGACCCGCTGGGGTCTGTGAAAAAGCTGTGTTTCTGTTGATATTCCCCCAAAAAGGTCGCACGAAAGACGTGCAGCGTTGTTGAGATCCGGGGTTCAGTGAACGAGTCCCAGTTGTAAACAGTGACGTAGGAAACTGTCTGAAATGATTTAAAGTACCAGCCCGCGGCAGGCGGGGTGTGTAAGAGGCTTTAAAAAGTCTCTTTTTCCTTTCTTTTCTGTCTGGTGGAAAAGTGCGCAGTTAAAATTTGGGTGCACTTCCCCTTTTAATTTGAACAAGAACAGACACATTGATTAAATGAGAGATAGATAAAAAGGCATGCTCATTTCTGGATCGTGTCAAATTGAGTATTCACGTGCAGGGGATTTTGAAATGCATATGTCGCGCTGAGACGCTAGAGAACCTTTAGGATCTGACAGAAGATACAGATCATTAGTTGGTTGTACAGGCAGCTCTAGCTGACCCACAGATTTTTCCCGTTTCTGTAGGGTTGTTTAGATTTAGTCCAACGTCGTGTCGCCCTTTATGAGAGCAAGTCAAACAGCTAAAAAGCGACTGGGTTCGGTCAACTTCCTCTTTTGCAAGAAAAGAAATACGTACTTTAGGCCTCTTTAAGAGTAAGAAATAACGTTGCTTGTCTCTTGGTGATCTTAAAATAACGTGCCTTGCTGAACGGGGGGATTTTGACTGTAGTAGAAAGAGAAGAGAATTTCTTTTGATTTTGTGCATGTTTAAAATAATTGAAATATAGAATTGCGCAGTATCTGATTCGGATTGCACTTCCTCTTTTTCACTGAGGCCCTGACTGTAAGCTGCACAAACTAAAAATATTCGGTACAGTGCTGTGAGCAAGTCCCATACGGTAAAAAAATACATTTTTCCTGGCCAAAATATATTTCAAATATATGGTAAATATATTTTGTATTTGTGATGCTCCAAAAAAATATATTTTTGAAATTGAAAATATATTTCTTTCAAACCAAAATACATTTCAAAACATATTTTAGGGTGAAGAAAATACATTTCCAACCTTACAGTAGAATGTATATAAA
>CAKLIZ010003062.1:0-10421 GCA_922035795.1 Oreochromis mossambicus
CAGGATAGCAGCATTAATATAATGACAGTATGACAGTATGAATAGCACCATAATATAATGACAGTGACAGTATGGTATGGCTAAGCAGGTTCAATTGTTTTTGTGCTTATTTGCAATGGTGATAGCTCTGGGAAAGAAGCTATCCCTGAATCTGTTTGTTCTGGTTTTATGTGACCTGTACCGTCGGCCTGACGGTAATAGTTCAAACAGTTGATTGCTGGGGTGAGAATGGTCCTTGATGATATTGCCAGCTCTGCTGAGGTACCGAGAGTTTGCAATGACCTCCAGGCTGGGCAGAGAGCAGCCAGTGATCTTCTGGGCTGTGTTGATGACCCTCTGCAGTGCTTTCCTGTCTGCAGCTGAGCACCCTGCATACCATGTTGTTATGCCGTACGTTAGGATGCTCTCTATGGTGGCTCTGTAGAATGTCACCAGCAGCCTCTCCTCCAGGTTGTTCCTCCTGAGCACTCTCAGAAAGTGGAGACGCTGCTGGGCCTTTTTTACCACCGCCGTGGTATTTGCAGTCCAGGAGAGATCATCAGAGATCTGCACGCCCAGAAACCTCATGGAGTGTACCCTCTCCACACAGTTCCCGTGAATGTAAAGTGGGGCCGGGTCTGCTCTGCCCTTCCTAAAGTCCAAGATGAGTTCTTTAGTTTTTGTGGTGTTCAGTTGGAGGTTGTTAACTGAACACCACTCAGTCAGTCTGTTGACCTCATCTCTGTAGTCTGACTCATCCCCCCTTGAGATGAGTCCAACCACAGTGGTGTCATCCGCAAACTTTATGATGGTGTTTGAGAGATGGGTAGGGGAGCAGTCGGATGTGTAGAGCGTAAACAGGAGGGGACTCAGAACACATCCTTGTGGAGACCCGGTGCTGAGTGTGATGGTGCTGGACAGGTGGGGGCCGAGTCTGACAGACTGAGGTCTGTTTGTCAGGAAGTCCTTGATCCAGAGGCAGATGGGGGTGGAGAGTCCCAGGTGAGACAGTTTCTGGACCAGGATCTCCGGGATGATATGATTGAATGCTGAGCTGAAGTCCAGAAAGAGCATTCTTACATAGCTTCCTCTGTGCTCCAGGTGACTCAGCGCAGTGTGGAGCGCTATGGTGATAGCGTCCTCGGTGGATCGATTAGTCCTGTAGGCAAATTGGTGGGGGTCCAAAGTGGGAGGCAGACTGGCCCTGATGTGCTGACAGATCAGTCTCTCAAAGCACTTCATCACTACAGGCGTAAGTGCAACAGGCCTGTAGTCGTTTGGGCTGTCCACAGCTGTCTTCTTGGCGATGGGGATGATGGTGGAGGTTTTGAGGCAGGGCGGGACGGTGTTTAATGACAAGGAAAGGTTGAAGATTTTAGTGAAGACTCCGGTCAGTTCGTCAGCACATGCTCTGAGAACCTTTCCATGTATTCCATCAGGACCTGCCGCCTTCCTGGGATACACTGACCTTAGAACACACCTCACTTGATGCTCCCTAAGTGTTAGTGTGCCGGTGCTGGGGGCGGGTGGAAGTGGTGTGACAGCTGAGGGCCTGGTCGTCTCAAAGCGGGCGAAGAAACGATTTAGATCCTCAGCCAGCGAGGCATCAGTCCTAGCTGTCGCCTGGTTATTGCTTCTGTAGTTGGTAATGTGATTGATCCCCTGCCACATTTTTCTGGGGTCGTTGTCAGCAAAGTGATCTTCAATCCTCCTCCTATAGGCAGCCTTAGCTTTCCTGATCCCTCTGCTCAGGTCTGCCCTGGCCGCCCTGTACGCAGCCCTGTCCCCTGACTTGAAGGCAGTGTTGCGGCTTTTTAGGAGGGATTGCACTTCGCTGTTCATCCAGGGTTTTTGGTTTGGAAACACCCTGACCCTTTTGTTGACGGTGACATTATCAACACAGTTCCTGATGTAGGAGAGTACAGTGTCCGTGTACTCCTGGAGGTTGTGGCTGGAGAATAAATCCCATACAGTAGATGAGAAGCAGTCCTGCAGTTGAGAGAGGGCTCCTTCAGGCCAGGTTTTTATTGTCTTTGTCTGGGGCTTTGTTTTTCTCAGCAGGGGGGTGTAGGTGGGGGTGAGGGACATGCAGAGGTGGTCAGATCCAGCCAGGTGGGGGAGGGGTGTCGCTCTGAAAGCATGCCTGATGTTTGAATAGACACGGTCCAAAGTGTGTTCACCTCTCGTAGCAAAGTCCACAAACTGGACAAATTTAGGAAGCACAGTCTTTAGGCACGCTTTGTTAAAGTCGCCGGCGACAATAAAAACCCCATCGGGGTGGGCAAGCTGTTGTTTGTTGATGGTGTTAAGCAAGAGGCTGAGAGCCGTGCCAACGTTAGCATCCGGCGGTATGTAAACAGCTATCACAATCACTACAGTAAACTCCCTCGGGATATAAAAAGGTCTGCACGAGACTGCCAGAACCTCCAAATCAGGAGAACAGTGTGTGTGAATGATCCTGCTGTTACAACACCACTCGTTATGCACGTAAACACATAGCCCCCCTCCTCTGCTTTTACCTGAGTTGCTGGTTCTGTCGTGCCGGTGTAGCGTGCGGCCTGCTAACTCGACTGCAGCGTCGGGAATCAGCGGGTGAAGCCACGACTCCGTAATAAGAATAATGCTGCAGTTGCGTGCAAAGCTCGTGGTGGCTATCTGTAGCTCCAATTCGTCCAATTTGTGAGTGATGGATCTGGCGTTCGATACGAAAAGGCTCGGAAGTGCTGGCCGGTGTGGTTGTTTGCGTAGCCTAGCATCTGAGCCCGACCGGCATCCCCTCTTCTGCTTTCTCTCCCTCCGTCGCCTCCTACGCTTGCTGGGCGGGCAGACCATCCACGGTGACCCTGGCAGTCTCGCTATCTCTTCCAGGATGTTGTGTGTTCGCTGATAATCGCCAGAAACAGACAAACTATATTTGAAACCTAGGTCAATTAGGTTCTGGCGACTGTAAGAGATGCCGGCGTTGCAAACATTTAAAAATACACACAGTAAAAGTAAAAACGAGCACCAAACTGGAGAGCTAATACCATGATTAGGTAGAAATACTATGCCTTAGTAGTAATACTATGACATAACAGATATACTGTGATTTAACAGACAATATGTTTTTGCACGAATACTACGATTTCGCTCAAATACTATGAAATTGCAGTAATACTATGATTTTGAAGGAATACTATGATTTGGTAGAAATACTATGCATTAGTAGTAATACTATAACATAACAGATATACTGTGATTTTGCAGACATAGTATGTTATTGCACAAATACTACAATTTGGCAAGAAATACTATGTTTGGGCACAAATACTATGATTTGCTATAAATACTATGATTTGGCACATATACTATAATCAGCAGATATACTATAACATAACAGAAATTCTACGACTTAGTAGTAATACTATAACATAACAGAAATTTTAATTGGGCACAAATAACATGATCTGGCACAAATACCATGATTTGGCAAAAAAATACCATGATTTGGCACAAATACAATGATATGGCAGAAATACTATGATTGGGTACAAATACTATGATTTGGCACAAGTACTATGACTTAGTACAAATACTATGATTTGGCACAAATACTATGATTTAGCAGAAATACTATGTTTTAACATAAATAATATCTTTTGACAGAAATTTCTGCTAAAAGGTACTATTTCTGCTTTTTAGCAGAAATACTGCAATTTTGCATAAATACTATGATTTGGGATAAATACTATGATTTGGCAGATATACTATATTCAGCACATATACTATAACATAACAGAAATACCTCCACCTACTAGTAATACTATAACATATCAGAAATGTCATGATTTGACACAAAAACCATGATTTGGCACAAATACCATGATTTGGCAAAAATACTATGATTACCCAGAATTACTATGATTGAGCAGAAGTACTAAGATGTAGTAGAAGTACTTTGATTTAGCAGAAATACTATTATGGAGGAGTAATACTTTAACATGGGAGAAATATTGATACACACACACACACACACACACACACATACACAGAGCCTAAAGGGAACAGTGGCTGTTAAGAGTCTGGGCTTGGTATATCTAGGTCAGTTAAATTGGCTGCACCTGCTGTAATCAGCCCTTACACACACAGACACAGAGAGAGGTGTGAGTCTTCTTCAGTGTATTTCTCACATTCAGGACTCCCCTCGAACAAATGGCCATAATTTCCTAACCGTAGGGGCTAGAATGCTCATTCTGACACCGTTTTGTTCAGAAGAGATGGGGGAATCTGCCGGTCTTCTTAATTCAGAGATAAAATATAAATTATTGAAGATATATGACTTGTAATACACTGTAACTGAGTAGAGGCAAAGCAAAACTGCCTTGACTTGCCCTCAAACAACGTTTTGTAACTCTAAATCTATATGGAGCATCAAAATCATTCTTTCACCGTAAGAAACAACAGGCTTTGGTGAACAGTCATGGAAAGTTTCAGGTCTCTCTGGAAATCCATCAAAAAGATATGATGAGAGAAAAAAGTGCCTCATTTCCAGAGTTTGAAATCTGAAGAGATCTGAGCGAGAGACAAATTTCCTATCCTCAAACAAGTGTAATTCATGGCCAAACGGTAATAGGTGAGGAAAATACTCTTGAATTGTGAGCATCAGGAGAGTCTGAAGATATATTGGCACAAGCCTCATGTCTCAACTTTGTTTCGTTAAGGAGATATGACGATTTGAAAATGCCTCTCATTAGAAAAATTCAGCGGTGATTTTGAACAAGCTCTCCATTGACTTTCTATGGAGAGTTTTCAGACCTTGTGTTGCTCTGAGGAGATTTGCAAAAAATCTGTAAATCCCACAAGAATGATAGTGACATTTTCTGAAAGCCAGCAAAAATACCTACATTTTGATGTATAATTTGTGGGGGTTGAGTGGAAATTGAGCAAGAAGTTGTTCGGACATGAAGAGAAAATTCAGAACAGACCAGCCCTCACTCTGAGTTAATTGCATAGCAACCATAGCAACGCATGTATTTTCTGAAAAATCACAATTTTGCAACTGAAAACTTAAAGAGGCATAAATTTAAAACGGTAGAAGATCTGAAAAAGCTGAATCACACAGGAATAGCCCAATAATCTGAGAACATTTTAAAGTTTGAATGGAGTTTCTAGGTGAAAGTATAAGGAAGTAGTTAAGTTTCAAAAACAAGCAAGTTTTTGCAGAATTGTGGAAGTTTCCCATTCATTTCAATGGGACAAATTAAAGGAAAAAAGTGTAATATTTTAAAAAGTATAAGAGTAATAAACACCAAAAGTCATAGCACCCATAAGCAGAAAGAGCAGAACAGTATAGAGTTTGAACGGAGAAAATCGGCTGAAAACTGAGGGAGTAGTTAAAGTCCAAAAAACGTACGGAAGCAACTTGAAAAAGAAAAATAAAGAATAAAGAGAAACAGGAACTCAATAGTGTGGAAGCCCTTTGAGGGCATCCACACAACTAGAACAATTTGCATTTCCTGCGAAAATGCTGTGTGGATGCCTTAACGCTGAAGCTGTCTGCTGAAAAGCTGAAAAAGATGAAAAGTTGCATGGTGGTGAAGAAAAAATGTCACCCTGAGCAGGATTCGAACCTGGCCCTCCAGGTCTCAAAGCAGCCACTCATCTCACTGAGCCAAACTCATTCTGACAAATAATGGGTGGAGAGACTGACAATTTTGCTGAAATGAGCAGAAGCTGCTGAGAATTGTGCTGAGAAGAGGTGAAAAGGCTGAAAATTTTGCAGAAAAGAGGTAAATCAGCAGAATTTCTGCAGAAAAGAGGCAGAACAAAAGAGAAAACTGAAAACAGGTTTTGCCATGACAGGGATTTGAACCTGGCCCTTCGGGTCTCAAGGCAGCTGCTCATCTCACTGAACCAAACTGATTCTCAAAAAACAAGAGATGGAGCAACTGACAATTTTGCTAAATGAGCAGAAGCTGCTGAGAATTGTGCTGAGAAGAAGTGAAAAGGCTGAAAATTTTGCAGAAAAGAGGTGAATCAGCAGAATTTCTGCAGAAAAGAGGTAAAGAAGCAACAAGTTGCGCTGAAAAGAGATGAATGAGCAGAATTTCTGCTCAAAAGAGTTTTTTTTCTGAAAACAGCTGAGATTTGTGCTGATAAGAGGTGAAAAGGCTGAAAATTTTGCAGAAGAGTTCAATCAGCAGAATTTCTGCTGAAAAGAGGTGAATGAGCAGAATTTCTGCTGAAAAGAGTTAAAAAAGTTTAACTGTTAACTGAAAGAAATGTTGCCATAAGCGGGATTTGAACCCGGGCCTGCCAGTCTGAGAACGGCAGCTTATCTCACTGAGCTAAAACACAGCTCAGCCTGGCAAGGAAAATCAGTGAGGCCACTGATAATATGGCAGAAATGGGCAAAAAATATTGCATAAAAAATTCAATATCTCAAAAAGTATAGAAGTTATGAGCAACAAAAGTCATAGCTGGCATTAGCAGAAAGAGCAGAATTTTTTAAAGTTTGAATGGAGAAAATCGGCTGAAAACTGAGGGAGTAGTTAATCGGCAAAAAACGTACGGAAGCAACTAGAGGAATAATAAAGAATAAAGAGAAACAGGAACTCAATAGTGTGGAAGCCCTTTAGGGCATCCACACAATAAAGAGAAACAGGAAAACAATAGTGTGGAAGCCCTTTAGGGCATCCACACAATAAAGACTAGAAAAATTTGCATTTCCTGCGAAAATGCTGTGTGGATGCCTTAACGCTGAAGCTGTCTGCTGAAAAGTTGAAAAAGATGAAAAGTTGCAAAAAGTTGTATGGTGGTGAAAAAAAATTTTCACCCAAAGCAGGATTCGAACCTGGCCCTCCTGGACTGAAGGCGGCTACTCATCTCACTGAGCCAAACTCATTCTCACAAAGAAGAGGTGGACAGACTGACCATTCTGCTGAAATTAGCAGAAGCTGCTGAGAATTGTGCTGATAATAGGCGAAAAGGATGAAAATTTTGCAGAAAAGAGGTGAATCAGCAGAATTTCTGCAGAAAAGGGGTAAAGAAGCAGAAAGTTGCGCTGCAAAGAGATGAATCAGCAGAATTTCTGCTCAAAAGAGGTGAAAATTCTGCTGAAAAGAGTTCTGCAGAACTCTTTTCAGAATTCTGCTGAAAAGATGTTTTTGCTGAAAATAGCTGAAAAAGCTGGGATTTGTGCTGAAAAGTGGTGAAAAAACTTAAAATTTTGCTGAAAAGGGGTGAAAAAGCTGAAATTGAGTTGAAAAAGTTTAACTGTTAACTGAAAGAAATGTTGCCATAAGCGGGATTTGAACCCGGGCCTCCCAGTCTGAGAACGGATGCTCATCTCACTGAGCTAAAACACAGGTCAACACGGCAAGGAAAATCAGTGACGCCACTGATGATATGGCAGAAATGGGCAAAAAATATTGCAAAAGAAATTCAATATCTCAAAAAGTATAGACGTTATGAGCACCAAAAGTCATAGCAGGCATTAGCAGAAATAGCAGAATTTTTTACAGTTTGAATGGCTAAAATCGGATAAAAACTGTGGGAGTAGTTAAGTGCCGAAAAACGTACGGAAGCAACTAGTAAATAGTGGAATAAAGAATAAAGAGAAACAGGAACTCAATAGTGTGGAAGCCCTTTTAGGGCATCCACACAATAATAATAAAGAATAAAGAGAAACAGGAAAACAATAGTGTGGATGCCTCCAGCATCCACACAACTAGAAAAATTTGCATTTCCTGCGAAAATGCAGTGTGGATGCTTTAAAGCTGAAGCTGTCTGCAAAAACTAGCTGAACTAGAAAAATTTGCATTTCCTGCGAAAATGCTGTGTGGATGCCTTAATGCTGAAGCTGTCTGCTGAAAAACTGAAAAAGATGAAAAGTTGCAGAAAGTTGTATGGTGGTGAAAAATTTTTTTTCACCCTAAGCAGGATTCGAACCTGGCCCTCCTGGTCTCAAGGTAACAATTCATCTCACTGAGCTAAACTCATTCACATGAAGAAGAGGTGGAGAGACCGACAATTCTCCTGAGATGAGCAGAAGCTGCTGAGAATTGTGCTGATAAGAGGTGAAAAGGGTGGAAATTTTTCAGAAAAGTGGTGAATCAGCTGAATTTCTGCTGAAAAGAGGTAAAGAAGCAGAAACTTGCGCTGAAAAGAGATGAATCAGCAGAATTTCAGCTCAAAAAAGTTTTTTTTCTGAAAACAGCTGATATTTGTGCTGATAAGAGGTGAAAAGGCTGAAAATTTTGCAGAAGAGGTGAATAAGCAGTATTTGGCCTTAAAAGAGGTGAAAATTCTGCTGAAAAGAGTTCAATCAGCAGAATTTCTGCTGAAAAGAGCTCCGCAGAACTCTTCTCAGAATTCTGCTGAAAAGAGATTTTTGCTGAAAACAGCTGAAAAAGCTGGGATTTGTGCTGAAAAGTGGTGAAAAAAACTGAAAATTTTGCTGAAAAGGGGTGAAAAAGCTGAAATTGAGTTAAACAGAGTTAAAAAGTTTAATTGTTAACTGAATGAAATGTTGCCATAAGCGGGATTTGAACCCAGGATTCCCAGTCTGAGAACCGCTGCTCATCCCACTGAGCTAAAACACAGCTCAGCCCAGCGATCAGAAATAAGTGACCACATTTATAATGTGTTCAATTCATTTCAATGGGCAAAAATATTGCAAAAAATATTCAATATCTCAAAAAGTATAGAAGTTATGAGCACCAAAAGTCATAGCAGTCGTTAGCAGAAAGAGCAGAATTTTTTAGAGTTTGAACTGAGAAAATCGGCTGAAAACTGAGGGAGTAGTTAAGTGCCAAAGTACGGAGCAACTAGAAGAATAAAGATAAAGAATAAAGAGAAACAGGAACACAATAGTGTGGATGCCATGAGGGCATCCACACAACTAGAAAAATTTGCATTTCCTGCGAAAATGCTGTGTGGATGCCGGAACGCTGAAGCTGTCTGCTGAAAATGACTGAAAAAGATGAGAAGCTGCAGAAATTGTATGGCAGTAAAGAAACTGAAAGATTCTGCTGAAAACAGGTGAAAAAACAGAAACTTTTGCTGTAAAGAGGTGAAAAGGCAAAGATTCTGCCTAAAAGGGGTACAGAAGTTCAAATATGTACTGAAAAGAGGAGAGGTGAAAAGGTTTCTTCTGAAATGAGCAGAAGATACTGAGATTTATACTGATAAGAGGTGAAAGGCTGAAAATTTTGCTTAAAATAGGTGAATCAGCAGAATTTCTACTGAAAAGAGGTAAAGAAGTAGTTGCACTTAAAACAGGTGAATCAGCAGAATGTCTGCTAAAAAAGAGATTTCTGTTGAAAACACCTGAAAAATCTGGGATTTGTGCTGAAATGGGGTGAAAAAACTCACAATTCTGCTGAAACAGGGTGAAGAAGAGGTGTTGGGCTGGTGAGAAGTGTTGAACTGACAAATGCGATGATATGGCACAAATACTATGATTGGGTACAAATACTATAATTTGGCACAAGTACTATGATTTAGTACAAATACTATGATTTGGCAGAAATACTATGATTTGGCAATAATACTGCGTTTTAGCACAACTACTGAGATTTGATTGAAATACTATGATTTAGAAAAGATATTATGACTTTGTACAAATACAATGTTTTGGCACAAATAATATGATTTGGTTCAGATGCTATGATTTGAAACAAATACTATGATTTGGCAGAAATACTACGTTTTAGCACAAATACTATGATTTGCTATAAATACTATGATTTGGCACATATACTGTATTCAGCAGATATACTATAAACAAATAGATAGTGTACGACTTAGTAGTAATACTATAACATAATAGATATACTATAATTTTGCAGACAGTCTATGTTTTTGCACAACTAGCACAATGTGGCAGAAGTACTATGATTTGGCACAAGTACTATGATTTAGTACAAATACTCTTATTGGCACAAATACTATGTTTCAGTACAAATACTATGATTTGGCAATAATACTGCGTTTCAGCACAACTACTGAGATTTGATTGAAATACTATGATGTAGAAGAAATACTATGACTTCGTACGAATACTATGTTTTGGTTCGAATACTATGATTTGCAAAAAATACTATGATTTGGCACAAGTACCATCATTTAGTACAAATACTACGAATTGGCATAAATACTGTGACTTAGTAGTAATACTTTTACATAACAGATATACTGTGATTTTGCAGATATAGTATGTTTTTCCACATATAGTACGATTTTGCTCAAATACTATGAAATTACAGTAATACTATGATTTTGAAGGAATACTATGATTAGGTAGAAATACTATGCCTTAGTAGTAATACTATAACATAACAGATATACTGTGATTTTGCAGACATAGTATGTTTTTCCACATATACTACGATTTTGCTCAAATACTACGAAATAGCAGTAATACTATGATTTTGAAGGAATACTATGATTTGGTAGAAATA
>CAKLIZ010003063.1:0-18351 GCA_922035795.1 Oreochromis mossambicus
TGGCACCAAACACCTTAAAGGTCTCTTATCCCCACCTGCTGGTAGTAATGGTAAATGGTAAATGTCCCGTATTTGTATAGCGTTTTACTAGTCCCTAAGGACCCCAAAGCGCTTTACACAACCTGTCATCCACCCATTCACACACTGGTGATGGCAAGCTACATTGTAGCCACAGCCACCCTGAGGCGAGGCTGCCGGACACTGGCGCCACCGGGCCCTCTGACCACCACCAGTAGGCAACGGGTGAAGTGTCTTGTCCAAGGACAAAACGACCGAGACTGTCCAAGCCGGGGCTCGATCCAGCAACCTTCGGATTACAAGGCGAACTCCCAACTCTTGAGCCACGATTGCCCCAAAACACCCCCAAAACACCCAAAGAACCCTTATTAAACAAAACCCCTGATCATAATTACATCAAGATTATGTTAATTCTTGATCCTATGTTGTGTATGAGCAGTTTGTATATGTTTATTTTACTTATACGACATGAGACATTGTTTCAATAATTAACATGGATTTTATTGACAAAAAGATAACCCTTCCTGGAGCAATCCAAGAACAACTAACACTTATGCATAAACAAAGGCACGTAGAAAAAAGAATGTAATGCAAACGCACATTTGAGCACAAAAGAAGGGGACGATGCCACCTTGAACGTTCATCTGCCTCCCCACATCTGGAGCAACGAAAAGGGGTATATTTGAGGCACATAACCTGCAGGTTTAGAAGTAGCTCTAGCTTTGTGAAAGTCTCACATTCAGGGCTGCTGCTGGCCATTTGGGTTCCCTTGGAGAAATGTGCAAAGTAAGCATATGCAAAGAACAACTCGAGTAAAACAAAAGCCTCATTGTTATGCTGATTATACTTAACTGATAAGTATTGATATGTTGTAAGTTGTCACTTTAACACAAACTTTTACCAAAATAACTGAACGAATGGGACTGTGTTTGCAGAGCAAGCACCACAAGTGTCAATGTATAGCCTATTACAATGAACTGAGATGAAGATAATACTTAAGACAATGCTACACCTAAAGCAGAACAGAGTGAGCGAGAGCCTGTCAGCAGACAGTAACATACCAACTGGCTAACACTAATGCTATGGAACGCCAGGACTGCCATAATGAATTAATTAAATACACCATTAAGTAATTAATTAAATGTGGCAATTATTAATTAAAATCGGAAATAATTAATTACATAAATATTTACGACGCATGTAATTAATTAATTATTGACACTGTGGAGGTAAACACAGACAACACGAGAGCTCTCGATTAACACTCCACGTTTATTGCTCATCACCAAAGAACTGAACACTTTTCCCTCCAAAACATAACAACAACACTTCCTGAGAACTGGGTGTGAGTGGAGCCCTCCAGTGGTCCACCACACATGCCCCCCCCGAACACCCAGTAGGGTCATCCCCTAGTCCAGAACCCTTGCTTTAAGCAAACGTCCAGAACGGCTGAACCAGGGAGGTGGAGAGCTGGCTGAGGGGAAACGAGCCTGAGGACCAGGCTGGCATGGGCGGCCAGGAGAAGCTGAAGATAGCTCGGGCCCTGCCAGGTGGGGGGTGCTCCCAGAGGAAGAAGCAGGGTTGTCCAGTCCAGTGGAAGGCGGGCGGCCATGGCGGGGGGCCTGAGCCGGCACCAACTGATCATCCTGCAGCACATGTGCCGGTTTAAGTCTGTCAATAGAAACAGTCTCCTGACGACCCCCAAAGTCCAAAAGGAAATGCTTCCGGCCCGGTTGAATAACCCTAAAGGGGCCGTCATACAGTGGACGCAGCAGAGGCCTATGAGCGTCATGCCTGACGAAAACAAACTGCGAAGAGTCCAACGACCTCGGAACAAAGGTGTCGGGCAGACAATGGTGCACTGGGCCAGGAAGAGAAAACGAGTCTCTCGGGGGACGGAGAGACAACACAGAGGGAGCGAAGCACGGGGGTGGGCTCTCGGGCAAGAATTCCCCAGGGACCCGGAGGGGCTGACCGAGGACAAGTTCAGCCGGGGAAACCCCGAGGTCTTCTTTAACCGCGCAGCGCAACCCCAGTAAAACCCATGGAAGGCGGTCAACCCAGTTGCCATCTGTGAGAGAAGCACGGAACGCGGCCTTAAGCGACCGGTGGAAACGCTCGCACATCCCGTTGGCCTGCGGGTGGTACGCAGTGGTTTGGTGGACCTTGACGCCCAGGCCGTCAGCCATGGCAGACCAAAGCTCGGAAACGAACTGGGGGCCCCTGTCTGAGGTGATGTCGGCGGGGGGACCGAAACGCGAAACCCACGTTGACAAAAATGCCCTGGCCACTGCTGCTGCTGTAGTGGACACCAGAGGCACTGCCTCAGGCCAACGGGTTGTGCGATCCACCACAGTCAAAAGGTGCGTGAAACCTTGTGACTGCGGCAGGGGACCAACCAGATCCACATGAACATGATCAAAACGCCTCCCCGGAACGCGGAAGGATTCGAGGGGCGCCTGTGTGTGCCTATGGATCTTAGCGCGTTGGCATGGGATGCACGCTGCTGCCCAGTCTTTCACCGATTTACGAAGGCCCGGCCAAACGAACCTAGAGCTGACCAGCTTGACCGAGGCCCGGACGCCCGGATGAGAGAGGGCGTGTACGGAGTCGAATACGCGACGACGCCACGAAAGTGGAACTACAGGGCGTGGTCGGCCGGTGGAAACGTCACAAAGCAGGCTAGGCCCGCCGTTCCACACGGGTCTGTCCTCCAGTACAAGGCCCGTTTGCTCAGACCGAAGGGCAAGGACGTCCTGGTCCGCCCGTTGGTCAGCGGCCATAGCGTCAAAGTCTATGCCAACATAAACGGGAGAAACCAGCGCGCGGGATAGACAGTCAGCCACGCAGTTGGACTTACCAGCCACGTGCTGAATGTCAGTTGTGAACTCGGAAATGGCTGCCAGCTGGCGCTGCTGGCGCCCGCTCCACGGGTCAGAGACCTTGGACATCGCGAATGTCAAGGGTTTATGATCGACGTACGCGGTGAAACTCCGACCCTCGAGAAAAAAACGAAAATGCCGGGTCGCGAGGTGCAGGGCCAGCAACTCCCTGTCAAAAACGCTATATTTGCGCTCACTGTCCCTAAGTGTGCGACTGAAAAAGGCAAGCGGTTGCCAGACACCGGAGACCCGCTGCTCTAACACTGCGCCCACCGCCACGTCCGACGCGTCGGTGGTCAACGCGATCTCCGCCGACGGAAACGGGTGGGCCAGCAGGGCGGCGTTTGCCAGCGCGGCCTTGGCCTCAGAAAATGCCTGGATGAGTTCAGGGAGCCAATCAATCAGGTCCTTAGCAGTTTTACCCTTCAAGGCAGCATAGAGAGGCTGCAGCAGGTGCGCAGCTCTGGGGAGAAAGCGGTTGTAGAAATTGACCATCCCCAAGAACTCCTGCAGCGCTTTAACGGACGCGGGACGCAGAAAAGCGGAAACGGCCCGGACCTTGTCCGGCAGCGGAACCACACCGTCAGCGGAAATGCGGTGGCCCAAGAAATCCAGAACCGGCAAGCCGAACTGGCACTTGGAGGGGTTGACGATCAGGCCGTGTGCCGCCAAGCGCTGGAAAACCTGACGCAAATGTGACGCGTGCTGACTCTCAGAACAGCTGGCCACCAACATATCGTCAAGGTACACGAAGACGAAAGGCAGCCCGCGCAAGACAGAGTCCATCAACCGCTGAAAAGTCTGGGCGGCGCCTTTCAGGCCGAACGGCATGCGCAAAAATTCAAACAGGCCGAAAGGAGTAATAACGGCAGTTTTTGGGATGTCTTCGGCGTGCACGGGAACCTGGTGATACCCCCGCACCAAGTCAATTTTAGAAAAAATCGAGGTGCCGGCGAGGTGGGCGGAAAAATCCTGTATGTGGGGAATGGGGTAACGGTCGTTCTCCGTGACATTATTCAAACGGCGAAAATCCCCACACGGCCGCCACCGACCATCGGACTTGGGCACCATGTGTAGCGGAGAAGCCCAGGCACTATTCGAGCGCTGCACAATGCCGAGGCGCTCCATAGCGGCAAACTCTTCCCGAGCGACGGAGAGTTTCGCGGGGTCGAGGCGGCGCGCGCGTGTGAACACCGGGGGACCGACCGTCGGAATATAATGTTCAACCCCGTGCTTCGTTGCCGTGTTCGAGAAATTAGGAACAGTCAGTGAAGGGAACTCAGAGAGCAAACGCTGAAAAACATTCCCAGAAGTCACCAAATTAGCCCGATTCAGGGGCTCGATGGCGCGAGTGAAACAGGGTACTGAAGAAAAAGACTGGGCGTCGATTAAGCGTCTGTTAGCGACATCGACCAGCAGTCCGTGGGCACAAAGAAAATCAGCGCCCAAAATAGGTACAGAGCTAGCGGCAACAACAAAGGTCCATTGGAAATCCCGACCATGAAAACAAACAGTCACGAACCTTTCCCCGAACGTTGCGATGGGAGAGCCATTAGCCGCAATGAGCTGCGGTTCGCAGCCCGCTGCTAAACTGTCGGCGCCGGACGGGGGAAGGAGGCTCTTCTGGGAGCCGGAGTCGACCAGGAAACGTCTCCCGGAGCGCGAGTCTTCTATGAAGAGCAGCCTTTCTTTGTCGCCAGCGGTCGCGGCCGCTACAGTGCGCTGTCGGGGCCCGTGTCCCAGGGTCGGAAAAGCACAAGGCAGCAAGCAGCGGCACGCTCTGGGGCCAAAACGCTGATGGTAGAAACAGAGGTCCCGTCCGCGGTGTCGCTGTGCCGCGACCTTTGCCGCCAGCGAAGGAGCGGACACGTCGGGGCAGGTCAGCGGGGAAGTACAAGGCGCCGCCGGCGAGGCTGTAACTAGGTCGTGATCGTGGAAAGCGTGGGTAGCCAGGAGAATACGATCCGCGTCCTCAGCCAGGGAGCGATAATCCTTCGTGCCCAGAAGCGGAGAGTTGGCGAGGCTGGCTCTCACGGCCGCCGGCAGCTGTCGGAGGAAGATGTGGGCGAACAGGAATCCCCCGTCGTCCGGACCGAGAAAGGACAGCATGCGCTCCATCAGTTCCAGAGCCGTTCCGCCACCCAGGCCTGAGAGGGAGAGGAGCTTCTCGGCGCGCTCTGCGTCGGAGAGGGCATAACGCCGAAGAAGCAGCTCCTTAAGGGCGGTGTACTTCCCACGGGCGGGTGGGTCCCGGAGGAGAGTCAACGCACGACGGGTGGCTAGTGGGTCGAGAGAGGCCACCACCTGGTGATATTTCGTGTCGTCAGCCGAGATGCCACGAAGGGCGAACTGAGCCTCCACGTGCACGAACCACGACGGGGGATCGTGAAGCCAAAAGTCCGGCAGCTCGAGCGGCACAGCAAACGCAGCTGCAGCCGGAGGCAGGGGGCTGGCGGCTGCTGATGCATCCAGAGCGGAGTCGGTGCCACCATCGGACTGCAGCATGTTCGAGTCAGGGGTCACCAATGTGGAGGTAAACACAGACGACACGAGAGCTCTCGATTAACACTCCACGTTTATTGCTCATCACCAAAGAACTGAACACTTTTCCCTCCAAAACATAACAACAACACTTCCTGAGAACTGGGTGTGAGTGGAGCCCTCCAGTGGTCCACCACAACACATTTAATTAATTATTGACACATTTAATTAATTATTTATTTATTTCACATTTTAATTAATTAATGCCACATTTAAATAATTATTTAATGGTGTATTTAATTAATTCATTTTGGCACAGTTGACTCCTTCAGGTCTCACCATGAAATAATTTTCTCTGTCAACCTCACCCATCAAACTCAGGGGGCGGGGTTAACGTTGATCGAGTCAAACCCATTGCTTTGGCCTGGTGGCCATTGTTTTTAGCACACAACAACCAGCATGTGGAAACTTACAGAACTGAACTTTGAAAAACCCTGTTTGTGTGTCACCAAATACCGTTTTAATATTTTTTTAGCCGAGAAGACTTATTTATTAAGACTCATTTATTTAGATTGGCTTTTAATTAGATTTGTGCTGTATGTTTGATTATTAATGTATTTTAATGTATTTTATGTATTTCTGTCTTATATTACTGTGAAGCACTTTGTGGTTTTTATCCTGTGAAAAGTGCTATATAAATAAATTGAAATTGAAATTGAAATTGAAAATTGAGAACGTAGTGGTTTAATCTTCATATGTCTGGTCGGTTTGTCAAGATACAGCCTCTTTGCAAAAGTGCTTCGATGATTTCGGAGATGTCTGCCCAGTCTCATGGCAAAGCGTGGGATAGACCCGCTCGCCTCGCAAGCAATCGAGCTGTTATTACCACCGACAAAGCGCAGGCCCCGGTACACAGCTGTAATAACCCCCGCTGACACTGACTTCTTTTACTGAGGTTAAATTTATCGGGGTTTTATTTCCTGATGTTCTTATGTGTCCTACGTGTTTCACAGCGATTAACACCTGATCTTTGGGTTTTTGTTCAGTAATCAGCGTGACCTGCGTATAAACGCATAAAAGAGATAACGTTGGTGTTTCCATCATGTAGTAACTGCTGGCTTTAACTGTACAAAGGTTGTTCGACACTATGAAATACATACAGACTTCATGATGTTCGGCTAATATTTTTATTGTGAATATTAATCATGAGGGTAAACGCCCTGTACACCACGGAGCGAGGTCAGCATCTCCACGATATCTTCAGCTCTCAGAGTTAACACAGAGTTTCCCAGCTGACTAATCTAACTGTCATCTACGAATATGTCACGGGTCATATCAATATGATTTTACAGAAAATCATCCTTATTACTGCCAACTATCCCAGAGACGTGAAAATCTACAGATAAAGAGCAAAAAAATATAGCAGTCTAACGCAACACTGTAACAGAGATGAACCGTCAGTTTGTCGCAGATCAAAGTGGAATGGAAGTGATTGGTTGAACAGGTGTTCGTGATCTGTGTTTACTGCATTTTCATCAGTGTAAGAGACTCAGCAGCAGATTAGAAGTTATACATTTAATAAATCACCAAATGAATACACGATCGAACCTGTTCCGACAATTTGAGTTTGTATTCCCTCAGCTGCAGACTCGCTGCTGTTTAAATGTTTGAGAGGAAGATTAGATATAAAGCAAACGTCAAACATAGACTCAGTCTGCGTTCACATTTGATGTGAGGCCAGGACGGATAGTGGCTGTGTCCTGTTTTAAGATCATATATGTAAAATTGTTGTCTGACCTCTGTCGATCCGGCCGCTCAGAGTCCGTGGTTACCATGGTTACTGCATAAGCAGCTATAATGTAAACAGCTGGCATAGCGGAAACCTACCGGCAGCATGGGTGTTTATGTTTTTCATTGCAAAAGAACTGTCTGAATGGTTAACTGAAGTTAACTTGGATAAATTATAGTTAAGGAGTATCACAGATAACGCCCACGTGAGTTGTGTGACTGTTCACCACTACACTGAAATAAGTAGGCTATTACTGAAATACACATGCTATATCATAAACTATGATATAAATAGGGAGGTCCTACTAACATGTTTAGTTTTAAAGGACACCTTCCTGCCTTTAGTCTCATTCGTGAGCAGTATTAGTTTTCTTCTAACATCCAGAAGTCTGCACGATGTGTTTCATAGTTTGTAACAAGCCTTTGACAGTTAAACATAACATGACCGAAAAAAAAGAGAGAGAGAGAGAGAGAAAAATCACACAAATTATATGTTAACTGCATTTATTTTTAGTTAAGTAAACTCTAAAAATTCTAACAGATCGCTGGTGCTTAGAATACAGTTGAATAACTATTAAAAAACAGATGATATAATATTTCTGTCCAGTCTTCATGATGAACATGCTGTTGCAAACTCTGCTCCTCTCGGTGGAAATGCGCCTTCTCTTTCCTCTTTGTATAAAAACATTTTAAAAGTCAGTTTAATCTCAAAATTCACTGTTAAATCCAAAACACACCAGATAAAGAAAAGCGAACGGTTCAGTCTAACACATGTGCCAGTGAACCATTAAACGTCTGTAAAACTATGCAGTTATGAAACGTAACTTTAGCCTCAGCCAAACCGATTTGCTCAGTTGCAAATAAAACAGCGAAGTAAACGTGACCCGACAGACAAAACCTGAGTGAATTAAGTCCAGTGTTTAACCACTGAGAGCTAAAACTCTCAGTGGTTACACGGTTTCAAAGCTGTGTGCCGGTGATTGGACATCAGCCGCTGATAAAGTGGGTTCGCCTATAAAGTGCTCCGTAGGGAAATAAGCTCCAGCAGCTCTGTGCTCGGGAAAAAAAACTATATTTACTTATCTTGTGCAGAAAAATGCGCCGACATTGCGTAATATCGAGCACCGGCTGCCCAGTTAAACTGTGACTATCACCAGGTAACATGGGCGTGTTTCTTGAATTAGCAGCAGGTGTTAAACAACCGCTGACAGGTGAGGAGGAGGATGCATGCAGGTAAACTGAGGGCCTGTTGAGCTGATCGCTGGTGTCGTGAGAAAAATGTCAGCTCGTTCTTTATGTTACAGAAGCACAGAGACACAAGACCAGGCGGAAAGAGATGATCGTTCGGTGAAAATGAGAATCTGTGAATGCAACATGTGGAATACGGAGAGTGGAATATGTAAACAAACCGGTTAACGTAACACCCCCCCCCCCCCCCCCCCTACAAAAAACAAAAAACAAAAAACAAAAAACAAAACAACAACTGACAAACAAACTAAAAAAACAGTTAAGCTGGAACACCGGGGTGTGAGCTCGGTGCACTCTGTCAGCTGACTGTTAGCCGAGCTAGTGAAATCTCTGAAAACATCTGAGCACTTTTGCAAACATGTTTTATGTTAACAACCTGACCAGACGTGAAGATTACGGCGCGACATTCGCGGCTAAAACACTATTAAAAGTGTAGTTGGTGACAGAAAAACAGGGTATTTTAAAACTACACCACCACCATTGCTGCATGTGATTTGAAATGCATTCTGGGATACCTGGCTGCCCCAAGTCTACACAAGCAATCGATTATCTAGGATCGACCTGTCTTCAATCAAATGTTAGAGAAGCTGCATGGCAGCGTTAACCCCGCCCACATAGTTTGATGGGTGAGGCTGACAGATAAAATAATTTCAAGGAGAGAGATGCAGGGGACAAAAGTGCCAAAATAAATTAAATAAATAAATCATTAAATAATTAAATGTGTCAATAATTATTTAAATGTGTTATTAATTAATTATGTCAATAATTAATTAAATGTGTCAATAATTAATTAAATGTGTCAATAATTAATGAATTACATGTGTCGTAAATATTTATGTAATTAATTATTTCCGATTTTAATTAATTATTGACACATTTAATTAATTATTTAATGGTGTATTTAATTAATTCATTATGGCAGTCCTGGCGTTCCATATAATGCTAGCTAAATGTGAATAGGATTTGCAGCCTATATTTCACTTTTCCCCTACCAAGCGGGCCACCCGTGCTGTTGACATTGACCATGAACCAGAGACCAGTGTTACTGAACAACAGATAAGGTTATCCTCAGGATAAAAATAAGAACTTTTTATGCTCTCCACTCATAGTCCGCAATTTTGGCGATCAACGTCAGAACCTTTGGATTGACTGCAAGGATTTTGTTATCGTTTTTATCGTTTACTCGGTTTCTCCTGGGTCTTTTCACATGTGTTATGAATAAATCTTCTTTTTTTCGTACCGGTACTAGTTTTATTTTGTTGTATTTATCCGCGACACCTTAAAGGCCGGTCCGTGAAAATATTGTCGGGCATAAACCGGTCCGTGGCGCAAAAAAGGTTGGGTACCGCTGCTCTTAATTGTTGTGACACGTGTTCGAAATGCAGAGAGGTGCGCTCGATTTGCCACACGGAGCAGCGCGAGAGTAAAGCACGAGGGAGGGGCTAATAATCGGCTCAGTCATTTTTTTTTTTTTTTTTTTTTGCCTGTCCCATTTGGTTCTTTAGCCGTCAGAATTGTTGTCTGAAGACCAACAAGGATACCAAATGGATTTATTCTGCCAAATGGATCATCATGGCATTGCCGTATTGGTCCATTTGATCAAACTTTGTTGTTATTATTTATTTTATTTTCAGTTGTTACAGATGGAGGCCATGGTTCTCAGCCGGAAAAGGGTGGAGTGCCCACTCCGGGTCGGGGATGAGTTCCTGCCCCAAGTGGAGGAGTTTAAGTATCTCGGGGTCTTGTTCGCGAGTGATGGGAGAAGGGAGCTGGAGATCGACAGACGGATTGGTGCTGCGGCTGCAGTGATGCGGACGCTGCACCGGTCCGTCGTGGTGAAGCGGGAGCTGAGTGTAAAAGCGAAGCTCTCAATTTACCGGTCGATCTACGTCCCGACCCTCACCTATGGCCACGAGCTGTGGGTAGTGACCGAAAGAACGAGATCGCGGATACAAGCGGCAGAAATGAGCTTCCTCCGAAGGGTGGCTGGCCTCTCCCTTAGAGATAGGGTGAGAAGTTCGGCCATCCGGGAGGGGCTCAGAGTAGAGCCGCTGCTCCTCCACATCGAAAGGAGCCAGTTGAGGTGGTTCGGGCATCTGACAAGGATGCCCCCTGGGCGCCTCCTGGGTGAGGTGTTCCGGGCATGTCCCACCGGGAGGAGGCCCCGGGGCAGACCCAGGACGCGCTGGAGAGATTATATCTCTCGGCTGGCCTGGGAACGCCTTGGTGTTCCCCCGGATGAGCTGGAGGAGGTGGCTGGGGACAGGGAGGTCTGGGCTTCTCTGCTTAGGCTGCTGCCCCCGCGACCCGACCTCGGATAAAGCGGATGAGGATGGATGGATGGATGGATTGTTACAGATGGGACAGACATGACTGGGGGATAGGAAAGGGAGAAAGAAAGAGAGGAAGGAAAAGAAAAACAGAAGGGAAAAGGGACAGTGAGAAAGGGCACTTACAAAGACAAAGAGAAAGAAAAAAAAATCTCCTGGATCACCTGTTGAGAGAAAAAGAAGAGAAGACAAGCAAAAAAAACCAAACAAAAACAAAGCAACATACTAAACACAACACCATCACGTTAATCTAGCTAAGTGTGAACAGCAGTAAATACTAAATATTGAAAGTTGTTGTGCAGCACGCAGGACAGACAGCGCACAATGTGCTTTGAAGTAGCAGCTAAGAAAGGTGTAGTTTGTCTACGAACAGTGAACACCCGTGTGCACACCTGTGTGGATCAACGCGCTTGTATACAAAAGGTTTCCCCATGTAACGGTCTGCTAGAGGGTGTGGAGCCCCATAGCCCCGTCCCCCAGGGCATGAAGCAGGCATGGAGGAGATCCAGGCTCCAGACATCCAGAGGCCCCAGAGTGCGAGAGCCCAAGGAGTACCACCGGAGGGGCATCCGTGCCACCTTCCTGGGAAGGGCTGAGGAGATCCCCAGACGAGGGGGTCACCCAGTAGCCACGGAGCAGAAGCCAGAGGGGGCTGCACCGGCGTGCCCGCCGGCTCTGCTGGCAGCCAGCTGTACCAGAGTGAACCGAGTTGCAGGCCCCGAGGCCGGAGGCCCGAGTGCCCCCTTTGCCCCGGAAGAGGCTCAGTCATTTTTAATGATCATTGAAAGCCCAGATCGTAATCGTGATTAAAATTCGATTAATTGAGCAGCCCTACAACTAACTGCAATGTTACAAATGATGTATATCAATTACATACACTGGCATGCAGTTTGGGCCCTACGGTCAACTACAAGGCGTCCAAACTTTTGCTGTGGGTCTTTTCCTTTTCTGTTTAACAAAATAGGAAAAAGATTATATTTAAAATTAAATGTCATCTATAACTTTAAGCCATTTGGAGATTATTTCATCTTCTACTTGCTTAACTATTCACATGAACTGAAATTTTGACCATGGGTGCCCAAACATTTACATTAAAGCACCACAACTGCGACAGGTGTAATATTTTGACATCCGTAAATGCAGCACAATACTCACCTTTACAGCTTACTGAATAAATTTGAGAACTCACGCTACTAATCTGCAGGGGAAGAAACAAAACCTTATGAATCATGAAACCTGCCAAAATCCAAATACATGTATGCAATGTACGTTGAAATGTAGTCAAATAATTCGCCTCAGCTGCTTTAGCCCGACTTCCTTTCCACAAAATAGAAGGAAATATTTGGCTTACATGTCCATTACATTTTACAGGGCAAAGCTAGCACAGTGGGCTACTTCTATTTCCTATTTCTCTCACTTCATCACGCAGCACATCTTGGCACGCACAAGCTCTCTACAAGAGTGCAGGTGTGTTGCTAGAGTGGAACAGGTCGCCTATTAGCTCTTAGGTTGCATACTTAATTTCACATAAAGACAAATGCATCAGTGGCAGCTGTCATCGTGGGCCCCCTAACGGGTATTAGCGGTGTAGAAACTATCCGCGTAGCAACTGCTGTGTTTACACGGTCACAGAAAGCTGGCAGCTAACAAATTAGTGAACAACAACTCTGCTAGCCAGCTAGCTGTATACTAACTGCACCTTATACTGACAGACGACGTCCTTTGCCTTCATAGCTAGGGATTCCATGCCTTTTACCATCTCAGTAAACTACGACCCATAGTGGTCAAGCAATTCCAAGTTAAATCTACTAAGCTGGGTTTGATATACTTGCCTTGCAGCACTGCATGGATGATCTTTCACCAACCTCTCTCTTCCAGCGCGCTTTCCATTAGTGATGCGCGAATCATGAATGAACCGTTCAATACTCAAGAATCACTTTACTGACTCGTGAACCATGATTCACAAGCCCAACTGACTCATCCCTGTTGCTCTTAGCAAACTATCAAATCAAATCAAATCACTTTTATTGTCACATCACATGTGCAGGTACACTGGTACAGCACATATGAGTGAAATTCTTGTATGCGAGCTTCACAAGCAACAGAGGTGTGCAAAGTACAATAACATAAGAACAAGCAAATATAAGAATGGCTAAATCTGAGAATTATATGAATAAATATATGTACAATATGAGAGTGTATGCGTATTACTGAATGTGTATACTAAATATGTATGTCTACGTGTGTGTATATATGTGTGTGTGTGTGTGTATATGTCTGTGTGTGTGTATACATATTTTACAAATTAAATAGAGTAAAAATAAAATAAATATATAAAATATACAGAGGTTGTTATTTGGATATTGTGCATTACTAATTTCATTAGTAGAAATATATCTAGCTTATAATTAAAACTGTGAGGAAAAAAAACAACAGCCAGTTTCTCAACAAAAACATTTCTGCTCTGAACTGGAAGAAAAAACCCTAAGTAGAAGCTGACATCAAGACAATAGCTCCTCGGTTCACAGTAGCATCGGTCTGCTAACATGCTAACAGCACATTTGAGCTACTCACCCCCTCCTTTCCTGTACTGAATCGTAGCGTAAGCGAATCACTCAGGACTCACTCACCCCCTCCCTCCTGGCTCACAGCTTCTTCTTCTTCTTCTTCTTCGTGGTTGGCAACCAATGTTAAGGCGCATTACCGCCCCCTGGCTCACAGCTCAGTGGACATTTAGATGGGAAAATATATATTTGACACATTTGAGGAAAATACTACTAAAATGAAATAAAGATAAATAAAATAAATGTTCCCTTTAGAATTTTTTTGCTCTTTTTTGCTCCATAAAAATAGTTGTTTTTCTTCTTTTTCAATCACTCATCTTAGCAGTAGGATATACATGACAAGAGAAACAAATTAAGTTTGAGTGAAAATGTACATTTTTTGCACTCTGGTCAACTGCCTCAGTGACTCAAATGACTCAAAAAATCCGATTCAATTTGGTGAGTGACTCATTCAAACTCGATTCAGTGAAAAGAATCAAGTTTACCATCACTACTTTCCACAGCCATACCCGCGACCTTGTGGTTGTTAGTTCACATTCATTGGCCGATGCTTAGCGTCATGTTATTATGTGTCCCAACATCCAGTGGCATGTCACATTGTTTTCATGGCCACGCCCTCACCCCAGGTGCAGAGGCCTATTTCTGTTCAGGAATGTTTATATATTATAGTAATTGCAATTCCTACCTCTACATTTATTTTTTTAAATATATAATTAGCACAGCGTGGCCGTGCAATGTTTTATATGTTTTTTTTAGTTTTTATTCCTATTAATTATATTTTCACTTGTTACCTCTGAATTATTGAAACAGACCTAGATGACATGAAATTTTCAGCAAAATTATAATTCAAATACTCCTTTAATTATTGATTATTCTCATTAATTTTCGATCATTTTATATATTTTTCCATAGTATTACATTTGAATTTAACAGATCATTCTCTCGCACAACAGACAAATATTTGTGAAATTATGATACATTTCTGAATGTATTTTTACAATCTAAATATGCATATGTACAAAAAAATATATTTAAAAAACAAGTAAATTGTGTTTTATTACATTTACAGTGATGTTATGTTATTTTACATTTGACATGTAAAATCACAGTCTACTTATGTAAATTTAATGATATTCTAGAAAAACAGTACACAACTGTAAAATACACAGTAAAATAATTTGACATTACTATTTTTTGGAACAGTGTACCTTTCTGATCTTTTAAATTGGTACACTCCTGAAAGATGACTGAGGTCTGTGGATCAGATGCTCTTAGCTGTCCAAGATCCAGATTAAACACAGAGGAGACCGGGCCTTTGCTGTGACTGCTCCTAAATTGTTGCACAAACTGTCCCTTCACATCAGGACCTCCTCAACATTGGACATTTTCAAAACCCATCTAAAAAACCCACTTTTATTCCTTGGCTTTTAAATGAGAATGAGTTTGTACTCTTTTTATCTTACTTCTTACTCAAATCGCCTAATTTTATGATTCCTTTTAACTTTTATCATGTCTTCCTATGTTTTTATCCCTTTTGATTATCTTAAATTGATTATGTTGGTCAACAGTTGTTGATTTAAATGTGCTATATAAATAAATTTGACTTGACTATATATTCAGGAGTGTTGCAATGCTATGGAGGAACTGCAGTATTCATTCCAGCTAACATTAAAATTCGGATTCAAAAAAGTTTCCATTCAAACTGAGAGAAAAATGGAGAACAAAGGCAAATGAGATTCGCGAGACGACTGGCCAAAGAGCATGTTTCCCAGATATTGTTTTAGAAAGAAAAACATGTAGCAAAAATACATTTGTTTTGTCTTGTGAAGCTACAAACTGATGAACTAGATTACAGGTAGGATGATGTATAGATGAAACACGGTTTGTCCTCTTATGCAAATTGTATTACTCTATCATGACTTATTATGGCTTCTTTAAGTATGTTAATTGCTTTGTCCTCTGCCACATGCAATTAGGAGCTGGTGTGTAGGAGCCATTTGTCTTGTTTTCCTTCCCTGTCAGGATGTGTTTATCGTCATCTATGAAAGAGTGTCCACTGGCCTGTAGGTGTAAATAGACTGTGGAGTCCTGGCCTGACGAGGTAGCTCTTCTGTGTTGTGCCATCGGCTTTGCAAAGTTTGGTTTTCCCCCCGACGTATAAAACATTGCAATCCTCCTGGCACTTAACAGTGTGCACTTTATTACCCTGTTTGTGTCGGGGGACCCGATCCTTGGGGTCGACCAATTTTTGGCACAGCGTGTTTTGGGGTTTGAAAGCTCAGTGTTTAGCAAAAATGTCTCTCACCAGTTTAAATAGTGCGTTGACTGCAGATGGAAACAGGAGCACCTGCCCTGCTGGAGATTGTGGTTTCCAGCAGGGCAGTGGTCTCTAGCCAACCACTGAAAGAGGTTGGCTAGTTTCCATTCACAGTCACATTCATACAAACAGGACAGAGAGAGAGGCAGGTGCTGGTCCTGGAGGACAGGGGGGGTCCATGGACCAGATCACAGCTGAAGACCACACTTGGGTTAAACTTCTAGTGAAGAACAGGAAACTGAGGCTGCAGTTCAGGACAATAGAAGATTGAAAAATGTTGCCTGGTCTGATGGGTCTCAATCTCTACAACTTTCAGATTTCTGGGTCAGAATTTGTCTTCACAACATAAAAGCATGGATCCATCCTGTCTTGTATCAGGAAACGTTGATAAATCACAAATGAAACAAGTTTACAAAATGAGTTTCCAAAATAATCGTTTTGACATCTTGTCAAGAGATTTATTCTAAATGACACTTCTTCAGCTGAGAGTCTAAGAGTGAAGACGCACACGCTGCAGATTTGACTTGCAAGGGCGGTCACAGAGCGCTCACATCAGAGAGTGGGGGCCCTGTGATCAGCGCTCTGTTACCGCTCTGGTCTTTATTTATATACAAAAAATAATACAATAATGAATACGTCTGTTCATAGACAGAGGAATGTTAGTGCGTATGTGTGTTGTTGGATACAGAAAGGGAGTGAAGATAAGAGTGGTTCAGGTGTATGTGTGTGTGTTGTGGGATACAGAAGGACGCGGCCCCTCTTCTTGTTAGGGAGCGCAGATAAAAGTGTCCAGCTTTCCTCTTCCTGGCAGGAGTGAAATAATAATAGCTTGTTCAGCTATTATCGCTGTGAGAAAGAATTTATAAAACAGAAACAAGTCTTATAATGGACAACAGTGTAAATCATAAAAAGGTCATCATGCAGTATTCTTTCATATGCAAACTTATATCATTAAAAGCTTATACTGACTACAAAATACAATTTTCCATTAACACATCTTAAACACAAAATCAGAAGTTTCAACACCTACAGCAAGTTTAAGAAACAATAAAAGATTTTAAAGAGCTTTCAACCTTTTGTTTCAAACGTAAAACAGCAGATGGCACTTATGTATCTTTTATTGGATTGTCCAAAAATGTCTAAATTCTGGCTGTGCATCAACAAGGAAATGAACTCGATACTAAATTATAAGATCTGTAAAGATCCGGATCAATTCTTACCACGGTTGCTGCATCTGAAAAAAATCTGGACAAAAAGAGATCCACGTTATTAAATAAGCTTATGTTTAACGTCAGGAGAGCAGAGCAGCCCCCCTACTGTAACTCAGTGTTACAAAGAAATGTTTAAGTTTCTGCTATCCGAAAGACTCAGTGCGAAATTATGGGACAATGATGATGATTTCATGGACATATGGTGAACTCTGGTGAAGTCCTTGCCCTGCGATCTGAGAGAGAGAGTATCCTGAGAGGAAAAAGTTCAATGCAAAGGCAAAGATAGGACGTGTGTGTAGCTGTTATATGAGGGATTAAGTATGTGACTTACTGAAAGTTTGTTTGCTCAGTTTTTGTTGTGTGTATGTGCAATTCCTTTTTTTCTTTGTTCTATAGTCTAAAACTAAATAAAAACAAAAAAAAAAAGAAGATTTTAAAGATTTTACATTTCATAACTTTCAAGTCAGATTTTTAATAAGCTGCAGGAACCCTGTTCAGTGTGAGAGGAGAACAGCCAAGACTCCTCCTCTGATAAACCTCCATCTGCGCCACTGAAAACAGTTCATCTGACTCTGACTGTAAAAATGTTTCCATTTGTCACTTCAGTCTTTACTCTGAAATACAGGAAGTGAAATCACAGCTCAAACGATTTCTTTGTTTAACATTTTAAATGTTTATTTAACATTTGCAAGACTTCATAACACAAACAATGTGAACAAAATAACATCTGCAGAACACATGGATCAAAATACATTCAATAAAAACTTGATAACATGAAAACACATTTCTTCATCCAACTGCTGGAAAAAAGCGAACCACTCGACATGAACACTGAAGCAGAACAGTTTAGAAAGCTTAAAATGTAAGTAACAGAGCAGCACTGCTCTCCTTGACGCTCCCCTCGCAAGTAAAACTATTGTGGTGTCTGTTGGGTGAGATTTTAGGATTGTGATTTGTACTTAGAAACATTTAATCATTTATGCTTAGAGGTATATAATCATTTGTAGATTGATAGAATGTCTGATCCTTAGTAGTCTGCAAAGACTCTGGCTGTGTCCCAGTCCAGCGACCGCACGCTCCAGAGTACACATCTTGAGACATATTACGTCACAGCGACGCGACGACGGCTGTCCCAATCTGAAGTGTACTCCAAATGCGCCATTGATTTTCCCAAATTTGAAGTGTGGTCCGGTGTACACATCGTGGTCCCACATATCCCAGACTTCATAGCGCGGCGGTGGGTGTGGATAATTTTGCCAAAAAATACGGCAGAAGTGGAGCGGCCGAAGAGTAAACTTTCAAAAGTAAGTACTGAATATTATGTCACTTAATTATGTGTGAATGTTTAATAATGAAGAACATTAAAACATTACTGTTGGCCACATGTCGGCAAAGTTATGTGACATTAGTGATGTTTGTACTAACTTGGTTTTAAAGCCTTTACTTTAAAATATACGCCGTCCAGTAGTTGACCTTAATCTTACAGAGATGTGATTATTTTGTGGATAATTA
>CAKLIZ010003064.1:0-18342 GCA_922035795.1 Oreochromis mossambicus
AATAAAATAAAATAAAATAAAATAAAATAAAATAAAATAAAATAAAAAAAGTGGACCAGTATGGCAAAGATATATTAATCCACTTGGAAAAATAAATCCGTTGGCCCCAAAAGGTCAGCTCTGTTCATCTGGACGTAGCGTTTTCTATTGGAGAAATGTTTCATGACTTCTTTAGTCATTTACTTACCTGGATGATTGAGCATGCATCCGTTGGGCATTTTTCTTGGCCTTCAGACAATAATTCTGATTGCTACAGTGCCAAATGGGACAGGCAAGGAAAAAAAAAAAAAAAAAAAAAAGAAATTCATGGAACCAGGAATAGATTGGGCAACAGAACCATACTGGTTATGGATTTTTTTTTTTCTGTCTGTTTTGCAGAAAATGCTTTGAAATTATCTTCAGTCTCTTCTGAGACATTTTGTCTTTTTCCAGTTGCTTCAAGCATTTCCTGCCTTTCTAGTAATTTTTTGTCTCATTGTGGATGATTTCTGTCTCTAAGCAGAATTCTTTCTCTTTCTGGTCATTTTGATTCTCTTTTGCTCCCCTTTCCCATCAACTCAATGCTTGTGCAGCACCATTTCAACCTTGGTTCCTTTTGAAAACCAGCTCACGTTTAAACCGGTTGTAGTACTGGATCCATTGCCCAATCTGTAATGAAAATCATGCAGAAAGATTTTGTGGGCTGCATGTGCCAAATGTTTTAATTTAATGGTTTAATGGTTCCAGGCTTTTGGTTTGGGCCCAAAAGTTTTTTGATGTCATTCTAGTGCCAGCACCAGTCTTTTTTGATGGAAATGCATGGCATATGTTATAGATTGAGAAACACATTGGTGGTAAAATAAATAAATAAAAAAGAAAAGAGAGAAACAATTGATGACTTTTGTTTCTGTGCTTGTTTTGCATGTTCTTTAATCTCTTTTTGGAGGTACCGCTTTAAAGTCGTCCTCAATCTTGTTGCTTTGAGCATTTCCCTTCTAGTAATCTTGTGTCTAAGCAGGCATTCTTTCTCTTTCTGGTAATTTTAATGATCTTTTTCCCATTTTTCCACCATCATGATGCTGGTGCAGTGCCAGTTGTGCTTTAATGTCTTTTAAGAACCAAAAGGCAAAATTCTGTAGGTTTGAATGGTCAGAAGCATAAAAACCAAGTTCCAAAGACCATGTGGCATTTGGTTTAGGAAGGAGTGTGTTTTTCCTGTAGTTGCTGTCCACATGCTCAACTGTAAACAGGTAAAACAATGAGGCAAACGTTTCTCCTTGCTTGTTGGCTCTGCCATCATTTTTATGTTAGTGAATAAGTCTGAAAGTTTATGAAGTGCTTTTTAAACCACTAAGGTGAAAGGGCACCAAATAAATGCAAATCATGAATGTTTAATCACACACAATGAAAGAGAGCGAAGAATATTGCTACATTTTATACACTTGTTATACTTTGATTTCAGCTCAATCCCACGTGGTTAATAATTTGGATACATTTCCTGTGTATGTGTGCCTGTGCTCTTCTGACAGCAAATATTTGTGTGTGTGTGTGGAATGATAACATGGAATGAATCTGGCGTAACGGAACGCTTTCAGTCATCTCACTCATCACAAAGAAACTGCAGCACTGTGAACATGACAGATGTTTTCATCTGTTTATTCTCTTAACAAGTTGGCTTTGATTTTCTCTTTCTGGGGCCTTTCTAAATTCTTTCTTTTTTCTTAGTATTTTTGAAAAAAAAAAAAAGACACATCGAAGAGGCAACAACTGACAAGCTTTGACAAACAAGCTGCCTATCTTTCTTAATCTTTAGGACTTTCATGTGTTTAAGTCTGCAACATGTCCAAAATAGCGCATATGTTTTAAGCAGGTTCCAGAGTATCTGAAGGGGATCTTACAAACAAGTTTCATATCTTGCTGCTTTTGTCAAAAAGAAGATCAGTCATGACAACTGTAGTCAAAAGAAAACTGATAATTCAATCTGGCTCTGTTCTGGGACAGAAAACAATATCAATATCCTCAGCACTGAACAGAGCATGCATCAGTGACAGAATATAGACCAAATATTAAATGGATGAGCTGGCGTGGAGGTGGGTTGCAAAGCGGCTTGCATACTAAGTACTGTATGCTGGGTGTATGTAGACTAGTCTCTGCAGTTTGCAAGTGAAGGTTGCAATGACTATAAGTATAAGGACAACAAAGCTGTGATGTGATGAAGGTAACAAGGTTAGGCATGCTGTGTACCAAAGTTAGCAGGCTTGCTAACCCCCTCTTTGTTGCACTGCTCTTATCTATTACTACAAAAAGCAAGTAAGTTAAAAAGCTAATTTGTTCTTGACTAATATCAACAACTTAATATCCTGAATGTCGTGCTTATGATGAACATAATGTTTCTTTGATGGTTACCTTCCTGTTTGGGTGATTGGCTTCATTAGATCATTAGACCAAATGTAACAGCTACCAGGGCTATTAGTCTGTGTGTTACTGATGTTCTTATTTGCAAATTTTTATCTAAAGCCACATCAGATTTCATTGTTTCGTTCTTTATGCTGATTTTGTGATGGAGCCTGTATTGCATTGTGTAGTATAACTCCAGAGTTCACTAGTATTGGTCACAGTTTGCATTGAACTTTAAAATCACCTGCTCTGAATTTTGCGGAAAAAGTCCTTCAAATACCGTGGGCAGCACGGTGGCACGGTGGTTAGCACTGTTGCCGCACAGCAAGAAGGTCCTGAGTTCAATTCCACCATCAGGCCGGGGTCTTTCTGTGTGGAGTTTGCATGTTCTCCCCGTGTTTGCGTGGGTTCCCTCCGGGTACTCCGGCTTCCTCCCACCGTCCAAAGACATGCAGTTTGAGGGGATAGGTTAATTGGATAATCCAAATTGTCACTAGGTGTGAATGTGTGAGTGCGAATGGTTGTCTGTCCCTGTGTGTTGGCGCTGTGACAGACTGGCGACCTGTCCAGGGTGTACCCCGCCTCTCGCCCTATGACAGCTGGGATAGGCTCCAGCGCCCCCCGCGACCCTGAAAAGGATAAGCGGAAGCGAATGGATGGATGGATGGATGAAGTCCTTCAAATAAAATCCTTAGTGTTCCTTTGAAGGCTCGTGAAGTTCTGGTGACTTAAAAAAAATAAAAAAATAAAAAAAGTATTATATGATTTATGTGACTTATGTGCGTCATGCGACCCTCTAGGGGAGAGGACTTTTTAAAGAAGTTGGCCCAGAGAAAAATCTTTTGGATAATGATCAATGTTGGTGGTTTTGGTTGGAAACACTTTCCAGACTACAATAGACTGTGGCATTTTGAAGTCCCATGAAGGTGAGTATGTCAATAATTTTTGAAGAGTAAAGAGGTTTCATCACATGTTCCTTTGCATTGGGTGTACCATCTTCATGGCTCATCAAGAGCAGCCAGAGGAATTTGTGTCTGAGTTTTTATGTCACAAAAAATTTTTTGTGGAAGTTGGCTGCAAAACTTTAGCCATTTTTTAAAATGCTGGTTTTCTAGTCTTTCAAACAAGCCTGAAACTGCATGATGAAGCCATCACATCTCTCTACTTAAAGCTGAACTGGTCCAGTAAACCTGGGAAATGATAATCTTCATTCTTATTAACCTTTGATGAACTTGGCTGGGATATATTCATTTAAGTCTACCTTCCAGTATTTAGATTTAGAATTAGACTTTTTTTGACCATGAAAATTAAAGTGTACCAACACATAAAATCTTCTTTGTTACACCAAAGAGCAAATTTAATTTTTTACTTTCATGCCTTGATAAATACAACATAAATTTTAGAGTTTCAGGCCCAGAGGTTATTCAAGATTCAAATGTGTTAATTTATCTCTGAATTATGAGGCTAAATGGTATTTATGACATTTGAATGGTTATTCAAGTTCTACTTTTATTCAGTCTTTTATTGGGGTTCAGGAAGTCAGAAGGCAATCTTGTGTATCAAAATCAAGTACGTCTTTGATCTACAAATTTCTTAAAGAACATCCCAATGCAATAAATTTTGAGTATACACCCAGACTCTCGAACTTGAACAGACATTATGATGTACCTTAAAAAGGGTATCATGGAGGGTATCTTGAGGAGGTTCTGGAGGCATGCTTACTGAAAACAAAGTTTTTATGGGAGTCCAGAGGTCTCTCCGATATCAGGGCCAGTTGAGGTTAAAATGTTTGAAGTGTTTTTAAAGACATGTAATGGGCTCCTTGGGGAGGTTCCAGAGGTTCTTGGTAATGTTCCAAAGCAGGGAATGTAGTAAAAGCTGCAGTACTGTGGTACAGGTCTGGATATGTACTAAGCGGAATTAATGACCGTGAGAAAACTTTGTCTGTACTGCAATGACCTGCATGAATAAACAGCTTTCACTTGGAGATACAGGACATTATTCCTTTGCAGCCCTCCCACTAAACCCTGTATAAATACAGGTTTAAAAAAACATTACTACTCTCGCTCATACATATACACAAACACACACATGCCACATTTACACATACATATGACCTTGCAGTGTCCCCCACATACATTCCTGATAAATCCAGATTCTTAGTAAATCCCCATTCCTAAACAAGAGTGCATGAGCTAATGTGGAAATGTGTTTACATATACAGTCCAACACACACATTTAGAGCAGCTGAGTGATTTGATATCTGATAGAGCAGATGAACAAATAAGGGTGGAACTTTGAGTACAAGCTGCCAGTCACAGCAGTAGATGTGTGTTTTTAAATTTGAACCATTGTTATTAGATTTCAGTTATTATTTTTGTACAGCGTTATCTAGTTGAGGTAAAACTTAATGCATCCATGCATCCTGGTTTTCATGCTGTGAAAATGCTATCTAGATACCAAAGCACTGGGTACCCCTTAGGATCCTTTTTAGATGTGCAGGATAACTGGATGTCAATAAGACTTCTTGTTGGAACTAGATGCCATTAGAGGGAGAAATTTGTTGTTTATAGGAAAGATAAATTGGTCCCAAGATAACCTGTATTCAGGAGAAAAGCCAGACTTGCGGATAGAAGTCAACTCAGAACAGGGGAGCTTCATCACTTCTGAGGTGGGAAACCAGGGCTTTATCCTGTAGCCAGACCTAGGATGGAAGCTCACTGGGGAGTGTTTGTTGTTGGGCCTGAATCCATCTGGCTCAGCAGGACAGAGGTGAAAAACATGACCATCACCTACAGGGGACAGACATTCAATACTATGAAGACAGAATGCCAGGCAAAGACAGAAACCTGGACATCTTCACCTGAACATTTTAGACTCGTGATGCCTCATATAATTGTGCGAATGTGAACAGGGTTTTCTTGTTCTTCTGAAAAATTTGCTAATACAGAACTACTTGCATTTTAATGTGACTGTGTTCGTTTGTAATAAAAACAACTTGAAAAAAGTTCAGAGTTTTTTAGTTTTAAAGACCTATTTTAAAATAAAATGGTTTTGAACATGGATTAGTCACAACTGCTAGAGGAGACTAAATAATAAAACAGGCCATGACAACCTCCTGCCTAAAAACTCAGTCGGTCTCATACTTGGGACTTTACAGACTAACGAAACATCCTGACAAGTCCCAGAAAGTTTCAAAATCACATCTTTCAAGATGTGCCGTGTTTTAAATATCCTAAATATCTCTGACATAATAAAAAATAAGCCCTTGAAACCAAATTCAAGTTCTCTAAAATTCCTCAGTGATTTCATGAAAATCTTTATACAGTGGAGATCTAATTATTTCCCTGGCTGAATTTGTATGTTTGCTCACTTACAAAGATATTAACTTTTTCTAATTTTTATGATAGTTTCATTTTAATAGAGAGACACAAAAATCAACCAAAACTCAATCAGACAAAACGCATTTCATTAAATTATGGCTTGATTTGCATGTCATTGAGTAAAATATGTATCCCCAAGCAAAACATGACTTAGTACTTGGTGCGGAAAACCTTGTTGGCAAGCACAGTGTGAAGGCATTTCTTATAGTTGGTCAGCCGGTTTTGTCACATCTCAGGAAGGAATTTGGCCCACTCCACTTTACAGAAACTTGATAAATCCTTTAAGTTTATCGGCTGCTGCTTGATAGTTTAAAGCTTCAGCTTCCTCCACAGATTTTTTACAGGACTGAGATCAGGAGACTAGCTAGACCACTCAATGACCTTAATGTACTTTTTTCTTTAGCCACTCCTCTGTTCTCATGGTGGTATGTTTTGGGTCATTGGCATGCTAGCAGACCCATCCACAACCTATCTTCACTGTTCTGGGAAGGAAAGAGGAGGTTCTTGTCCAAATTTTTATGGTACATGTTCCGACCCATTGGCCTCTCAATGTGATGAAGTTGTTCTGTACCCTAAAGCACAATGCACCTCCCTGCTTGACTGTGAGGGTGGTGTTCTTTGGGTCATACTGAAAACCGCGGGTGCCAGAGAGCTTGATTTTAGTTTAACTAAACCACAGAACTTTCTCCCAAACCATCACTAACTAATTCAGATGTTGAGTGTCAAACTTAAGATGGGCCGGTACATGTGCCTTTTGACCAGGGGAAAATGTAGAGTGACACTTGCGCATTACACTCGACAAGTTTTACCAATGTTTTTCTTGTGACTGTAGTCCCACCTGCTTTAGATCATTGACAAGATCCTCTCATATAGTCTTGGGCTGATCCACCATGATTAACCCCTGTAAGGCAAGATCTTTCATGAAGCTCCAGACCAGATTGATGGTGATTTCTATTTCAGACTAATTGCACCAACAGTTGTTGCCTTTTCACCAAACATCTTGTTGATGGTTTTGTAGACCATTCCAGCTTTGTGCAGGTCTACAGTCTTGTTCCTGATGTCATTTGATTGCTCTTTGGTCTTGTCAATGGTAGTGGAGAGGTTGGAATAGAAGAAACTGAATATGTGGACAGGTGTGCTTGATACACACAACATGTTAAGATTAGGAGTATCTGTAAGTGATGGATGGATGGATGGATGGATGGATGGATGGATGGATGGATGGATGGATGGATGGATGGATAGTAATCTGTGTGCCATGCGTGCACACAACTGATCAGTGACTGACTGCACTCAATAACATGCAAATCAATTTTGAACTTTTATGTCATGTGAGTTTTGTTGTGTTAAAAAAAAAAAAAAATACTTGCAAATGCTTCAAGACCTCTGTTAGTGTTCCCACTCTCCACAGACGACACGTTGTTGGCCTATTTATGTGCGATTTGATATTAAAAAGGTTTAATATTCCAACAACACCTCCTTACGTTTTACCACACGACATACAAGACAAATGTGTTTTTGCATTGGTACTAGCATACTCTGAGGTGAAAAACAGACAGTTTATTTAGTATTGAGGATTATAAGATTTTCTAGGATACTGCTTGGCATTTTGGGGACAATTTAGTACTTTATGGTCATTAAATGGATTCTTGTAGTACAGCATAATGTTCCTTGAGTCCCTGCAAGCAATTTAGGAAATCCCGAGCAGTTTCCAAAAGCTCTTCTGTGGTTTTAAAGGGATATCATGCAAGGCAGAAGAGGGTTTAGGGTTATTTAGATGCCTTCTCAGGATTGTTCAGCTATGTGCAAATCCTCATGTGAGAGGTTGCAGGAGTCCTGAATAGAAAAAAAAACAAAATTAAATCAAAAACATGTTGTTATACAAAAGATTTTTTTATGTTGTTTGTGCAGCCGCTTCTTACAGCCCCTAGTTAGATAAAATGTCAAGTGCCCACTAGCAATCAAAGAACTTATGAGTGGTGCAAAAAGGGGGTCTGGTGGTGTTGCTTTACAGCTTTAAACTCATCACAGAGAGGAGGCCAGGGTGAATGGATGGGTCAAGACAACACATGACTTTAACATGGGAAACTGCTTTTTATGCCTAAATCTAACAAATGTTTTACCCGAGCATTGTCACGTCATAATTCAGAAGTGGAAGTAGAAGCCATAAAAACACAGTTTTTACCATGTGAACATGTTTGTCAGCAGTTTTGAGTACTTGATGTGATGTCTGTCTGGATATCTGCAGACAGATTTCTTCCACACATTGGCATTGCAACAGTGCAAGACACAGTTACGCAATATATTAACGGTATGTAGCCAAGATCAAAATGAAGGTAAAGCTCAGAGACGGGTGTGGTCAGAAAACTTGTTGGTATAGCGGCTGGTGTGATCCCCTGACAAGATGGTCTCTGGTTTCAATCTGTTCTGAACCTCATATGTCCTCTAAACTTTTTTTCCCTATCAACATGCTGATGTTGCAACCCACCAGTTCCACCTCACGTCAAACCCGGCCTTCATTTTGATCTCAAATACACACCTTTTAAATTCTGTGACTGTATCTTGCACAGATGTAATTCTATAATGCTGAAAACCAACTGACAGACAGACATATAAACACCTGCCACAGTACTCACAACTGCCTCAGGGCTCCGCAGGACCACATTTTGCCATGATGACAGACCGATTAACACACTCAGTGTGAAAACACAAGCTATAAAAAATATTTCAAGAACAATATTCCAGATACCAGAGCTATGGTATCATACAAAAGAGTACTTGAAACAAAAGGTAAGCCACAATGTTTAGTCACAATTTCTGTTTGTTTTACAGAATTTTTTTTCAAAAAGCCTCAGTAACATTTGAAACATTTGAAATATTTTCTGTTTTTGTGGGCTTAGCATGAATGACACTGGCAATTTTGGTGATGTCACCAATCCATTAGCATGTATCCTGGGTCCGTTAGAGACTTTCACACAGTCTGAGAAATGATCTCACCCTCCGATTCAGATCCACAGTTGTTCAAAATGTTGAATTAAGTTTAAAATTTGAGATACTTTCACTTATGAATGTCAAAAAAGAAGAAAAAAGATTTACTTTGAATTTAAATGTAAAATAGCAAAATGCTGACTATAGAATATAAAAATATGTTTGTTTTTCTAAAAACTTGCTGCAGGTCAAGATTTTAAAAGTGACTTAAACCCTAACCCTGGGATATTTTCTCTTCTGCTTCTATTGAAGGTGGGTCTGCTCTGGCGGTTAAATAGCTGTAGTTAGCTGTAGTTCTGGTTCAGTCAGTCACTTGAAACCAGGATCACTTATATTTTCCTCATTGAAAACCATTTGTGTAACACAAATGAACACACAGTACCACTGTAACAGTTCGTCTAAACAGCAAACGAGAAAGCCCAGAAACTGATCAACTCAGAGGAGAGGAGGTGAGGAGGAGACGCACAAAGCATTTTTCTTTCCATCCACTGAGAGGGAGTGGTGCACCGCTGATGTCTGCAGGCAGAAACTCATCTGTCATCTTCTGACTGTGCGCGGGTGTATGTGTGTGCGCATGCTAGCTGCCCAAACGCACGCACCTCCCTCCTCCTTCTCCTCCTCCTCCCGTATTTCCGTAATCTGTCGGAGTTGCGCGTGTGGAGAGTAGAAGACACGGAGGATTATTTCCACAGAGGAAAGAGCGCGTGGCACAGAGCCGATCCCACTGGTCGACAGAGGAGCGGAGGTCAGCAAGTGTCCCGGGCTGCAGGTGCTTCGTGCCAAACGCTTCCAGAGTGTGTCCGAGTGTCAAGAATTCTTCTCTTCGGTCCGCAAAGCAGAGGAATGACCCCGTCCAGCTGTCTGCCAGCTGCTGCTGCTGCTGCTGCGAACAGGACCAGATGAGGATGAGGAGGAGGGGGCTCCCTCAGCTCCACGCGCTCCGTCAAAGTTCAGCGCTTTTCTAAGATGCCACCGGCCTCTGGAGCTCGGCACGCGGTTCGGCTCGAAACTAACCCGGGATAATAAAACACGCACAAAGAGACAAGAAAACACATCAGAAAGCAGAAGTTTAGTAATTATCCGGCGGGAGGAGCCCGGGAGGGAGAGCCCGGGATCAGAGAGCGGTGCGCCGGGGAGCAGAGGCGCACCGAGACGCTCCAAGAGCCGCACAGGGAAGAGAGGTGAGCTTAAGTGTGTGAGCTGAGGGAGCAGTCGAACTGTGAAGAAGTTCGTTCGCAGACAGAAAACTTCTCCTAGGCGTAAAATGTGACATGTTAAACAGTTTTCTGTAATAACTGCAGGATGTGTGAGGGTGACGCTTCGTTTTGAATGTAAAGTGCAGCGAGAACATTAAACGTGTTTTTACTGGGTCATATTTTGCATTCATGTTTGCGGGTTTAGGAGCGAAACTACTGCTGGAAACTCATTTTTACTTCAGAATCATTCAAGGAGTTTACCGCATTTAATGAATCAAAAGCAAACATAAAATGCGCCTCTTTTTAAACTTTAATCTTTAACTAAACCCTGGGAAAACGTTATTACTTGGATTTTTTTGAAGCAGTAAACTCACGTTAGAATCACGCCTTTTCTTTAAATAGACAGCAGTAATTTTTTTTTTTTTTTTTTGATAAATATGTTTTATTTCAGGTAAGTTGGTTTTATTAAAATAGGAAATGTTTCATTAGAAGTTCATTTTTGATCATATCACATGATCTTTATTTTTCATTACAAAAAAGTTTGACTCAAAGTCTCTCTTATGACCTAAAAGCTGTTAAATCCACAGTTGGGTCCACAAGAGTCCTGATGAAGATCATGTGATTCTGTCAGAAGATCCAGCACGTGGGAGGAAACGGGTTTGGCTCCTTGGAGGAACATTAATTATTATAAGATATCTGAACTTTGCTCATCTGCACCTTCAGGTCCGCGGTGATGCTGCTCGCGCGGCTCACGCTCCTGTCCGCCCTCCTCCTCCTCCTCCTTCTGCTGCTCACCGAGGCGGCCCTTCGCCGAGGCTCCGCCACGCAGACGGACAGCCGCAGCATGGTGGAGCTGATCGGCCGGTACCCGAGGACGAGGACGGAGACGCCCGGGGGAGTACAGCATGGGTCGCAGCACGGATTGGGTCAGTACTGATGGCGCAAACAGTGAGATAACATCGTAATCACGCCGCGGTCTGCGGTTTCTCTTTGAACTTTGGAAGTCATTCATCCATTCAGAGAGTCAAAAAAATATGAATGAGTGCAGAAGCAAAAGGCTGCAGGGCGTCACGTCCTGTTGGGCCCCTGCTGCTGTAATTTCACTAAATCCTTTTTGATTTAGGAGGAGCATGAACCTGTTGTGTCCCCCAAGACACCCTCTCAGGGTCTAGATGGGGCTTTTTTAGCACAAAAAAGCTGATTCTAAACTGCTAAATTAAACTCCTGAGGTGGTTTCATTCATACTCCAGTGAATTAAAATGTGTGTCAAAGGACTGTTCTTTATCCATTTGTAAACCACAATGCTTATCAGGCACTCACATTTATCCCATGACCCTTTTTAGGGAGCTACCCCCTAAACTTGACACTTACTTTCAGAGTTACACTCACCTCTACATGAAGTGCTCTATAAGTACTCATAACTGTCAAAATTGCCCTTCTGCACATCCTGAGACTCAACATTTGCACGAAACCGCGCCCTGACGCCAGTCCAAATGTAGCAAAGTGTAACTTCAAAGTTAATAACTGAACTTAAAGGTTTTTAATTTTAGCCTACAATAATCTGCTAGTACAGATATATCACTAAGATCCATCCATCAATTTTCTGCCAATGATCGGGGTTCGGGTCACGGGGGTAGCAGTTTGACTAAAGTAGTATGTAGTATCTAGTATGACTAAATATTTAAATGGCGCTGTCCCTGCTAGTGAGTACCAGAAATGCAAGGAATAAAACAATTATGAATCTCCAACCTGCCATTCATCCATTCTCTTTGACCTGTCCTCATGAGGGTTGCGTGGAGGCTGAGACCGAGTCCAAACCAAAAAACCGGGGGCACACGAGAAACAGAACAACACCCCCCCAAAAGGCGTGTGTGTGCATGTGTGTGTGTATGTGTGTGTGTGCCTGAGCATCTGGCTCGGGCAGCAGATACCCGCAGACAATGGGACTGGAGGCCAGCAGCCGAAGTGGAGAATTGTGAGTCCTGGCGGCTCTGGCTCCGGAGTTTCGGGCACTGGTGGTGTCGGCGGTGCTGACTCCAGCTCGGACAGAGCAGGATCAGATGACATAATGCAGACCTCTGGCTCAGACTGCTGTCCCCAGGTCCAGGCTGGGGCTGCGCAGGACACACAGCCTGTTTCTCCGACAACTGCAGCCAGTGTTCAGGCCTGGCCACTCTGGGAGAGAGGCGGGGAATTCTGAGCGTCGTTGCAGTGGAAAAGTTGGCTTAAGGTGACAGGTGACAGGTTGAATCCATGCAGTCTAGTTGCTGGAGGACCAAGTAAAGGCAAGGCAGCAGATGGAAAAACATGGTGCCTACGTGGACTCCCTACAGCCAATTGAGCTCCACAGAAAATGTGTTCAAACTACCTGATCCTTCCTCACAACCATGAGGAAAAACGCGTCAGAGAACAAAGGGCAATGCAGACAATATGTACACAAAGAGGATAACGAGGGAAACAGGCCACAGGTGGGAACATAGCTAACACTAATCTGACTGATAAGACAGGAGAAGCGAAACTGAACATAATACACATGAAACAGGAGACTATCAAAATAAACCAGGAACTAACACACACAGCGACTCTGAGACGTGGGATAAACAGAACAAATAACCAAAGCCAGAAAGTAGAAATAAAGTCAGATGCACTAGAGGACACTAAAGCAGTGACACTTAAGTCATCTCTTAAATGAACAGAAAGAATCGTGAGTCCACAACCAATTCAAAACGCTGAGTCAGACACCCAGGACCATGACAGGCGAGAGGCGGGGTACACGCTGGACAGATTGCCAATCTGACGAGGGGCTAGGACATAGAGACTGACAACCATTCGCACTCATATTTACACCTAAGGGCAATTTTAGAATTACCTAAATAACCCAACCCCAGTAGTTACAGATAATTGTTGATTCTTGAGTGTTAACGAGTTCCTCATTACAAAAAGGCAGCACCCTCTTCTCTGAAATGAAGGTGCAAACAAGCTAAGAGCTACTCAGAGCTCTACAGACCATCATGGTGCAGCTGCGTAGTGTCACCAGTGGGCGGTGTCAACAGTACCAATAATGGGTCTGCATTTGTTTGTGCTGCTATTCGACAAGATTAGACAGGAAAAAGCCTAAAAATAATAAAATAGTCTATGACAACCACCGTCTTGAGGTTTCTCAAGCTGCATCAACAACTGAAGCAATTTACTTGTCACACATTGCTTTGAAGCTAACAAACTCACTTGTAGAAGTTCCAGGTTTCTGTTGCCTAGGTGATCTTCTAATGTATTTGCTACCAGGGAATATGTCAATCAACAGTGTTCTTCACTCTGATTGGTGGTCGCTACAGTCGTTCAACTGAAAGTTGAGAAAAGTTTATCTCATCCCACCTACTTCCCATCGCCAGCAGTTATTTCACCCATGGTTGCTTGAAGTCGTGGCGTGTCATTCCCTTATCTGGTGATCACATTGCTGTGAATTGCTTCCAGTGCATATACAGCTTCAGGTAGCTTTATTGATCTGTCATAGAATCACTGCAGTCTGGCTGTACACTGCAGGCTTTTTGGAGGACTGCACGTAAATATATCGGTGATATTTGTATGCTGATAATCCTCGGCTCTGCATAGTGGAAGCTTAGAATATTGGACACCAACGCTGGACTATAAATCCAACATAAGAAAGATGATAGCTCCAGGGACTAATGTGGTTCTGTAGCGCTTTGGTCCAGATGACAAACGGTTGTATGTAAACTGTGTCAGAGCAAAGTTTAAAATACTAATTAAAGAACACTGAAAAATATGATCGACAGTTTAAAATGGATTTCAAATACAGTCTAAATATTTGTACAGACATGGTTTATTACATTGGGCTTCAATTTGACTTTCCTGGAATTTCCTGACTTTACGACCGGTCGATTAGTTTGTTTTTTCCTCCCATTTACTCAACTCTTAAAATAGCTACAAGGAACATACCCAAATATAATGTATATTATCTTTTCAGATTATAAATTTCTTCTACAGGTTTGCTTGCTGGGTTAGAGCCAGTCAAAAGCCAAACGTGAGGAGCATTATTGTTTTTCTGGATACAATTTGTATATGAAGTAAGGCAGGGAACCTTTTGTTAAACATGAATTTGATTTTTTTGGGGGGGGGTTTAGTAGTCTGGTCATTATTTGTGAAAGAAATGTTGAGTTTGTTATTTGATTTAATTTTGATCTATTATTTATTAATTATTTATTTAGTTGGGGCTTTGAGTACCACCAAGTGAATGCCATTTAATAACATTATTTTCAGGAAAAGACAAACATCTCAACAGTGGATATCTCCAAAACTAAGCAACTGACACTAAAACAATCTAGATGGATAAATAGCATCAAGGGACTGAGAAAAAATTTGTAAATTTGTCACGTTAACAATGTCTTTGCATGCAGGACTTCTTTTATTTTTTATTTTTAATGGAACACTTTGAGACTAGTCTGTTTTGTAAGAGTTCTCAAGCTAAACAGATTCAGTTTATGTGAAACAAATGAAAGAAAAAGTAAAACTCCACCGTAGACTGAAACATTGTCTTGTGTGATGAACAACAGAAAATCCAAATATTTCTGTTTGCGTGAACAAACCAAAAGCAATGTCACAGAGAAATCTGAGTGAGGTCCATTCATCTCCAGCTGGTGCCGAAAAGGCAGAAATGCCTCAAGAGTGACGGCGCAATCAGTCAGACTTGCAGCCGTTTGCGATCTTTTTGTTGTTTGGATCAGCAAGACAAATCCCTCTTAAATCTTCAGAGCATTTACAGCTGGCTCCATTAGAGCTGCGAGCTGAGGCCAGACCCTTAATGGAACTTTTGTGAGGACGATTTTAACAGAGCAGACTGCTGCCATCATTTGGTCCTCTGCACATCTGAGGAACTATCAGCCAGGGTACCTCTTAAAGGATCATTTTATCTTTTGGCATCATTTTAAGCCAATATTTCTCTTTTGCAAAGCTTTGTATTTAGTAGAATCAAACCACCCCTACACAAATTTTGTGGAATAACTGTTACAGGGGTCCACTCTCACCTTGTGTGTGAAAAAAGTTCAGCAGAGAAAATGTATTCAATTTTAGAAAGGACTGCATCGTGTGAACAATACATTGGGATTTAAAAGTGTTTAAAAACAGCAGAAAGTAATTTAGTCTCACAACAGGAACAGTTTAAGGCTTTAATGATGTTACAAGTGTGTCCACTTTGTACTTTATGACTCTGATGTCAGAGTCATAAATGTAAATTATTTTGGCTTCAAGTATCTACATTACCCTGTCAGCAGACTTCCCAACATGCTTTGTTAGTGTTAAAAAAACGTTAGAAAATCAACATGGTGAAACGACACTGCATGCATAGATCAAACACCACAAAAACTGCCTGGAAGCAACTCAAGAAAAATATCAACAAGTGTAAAAAACTTCCCAGATTCATTCAATCACCTGCGGGTTGCACTAAAACAAGCCTGACCCACCACTACCAGCGCCCCCATGCCAGACTGGCAGCTTAGGAGGGGGTGACCATGTTGTAGCTGATCCATCCAATGACTGATCCTTTTCCACAGTTCCACTCAGCTTTTGAGAGTTTAATTTGAAAATGATTCATAGTTCAGAGCTGGAAAAAAACATAAAATTTTGCACTCTCTATAAAGCAGGCAAAGGGGTCCAGCAGTAAAACAGTGCAGATTAATAAAAAGAGCTTCTTGTTAGAATCAGCCTCAGTGCCGTGTTCACATATAACTTTTAGCCTCTGGGATTTTATTCTCCAGCAGACATTTGGACTATTGTTTACTCTATTTAATCCTTTTCCTCCCCATGTCGTCCGGGTACTGGAATGGGCCTTATGTTTTATTAGAATGTGACCCGCTGCCATTTATCTTGAAATTTGTCAAGTGTGACAACACAGGACTTTTACTTTTTTAGCCATGATGTTGTTACTTTTGCTTAAACTCTTAATCCTTTCCACCCTGTGAGACTGTGAACAAGCTGGATTAGATGTATGCACCGCTTGAGTTGCAGTTCAGTTGAGTTCTTTTAATAAAGGCTCAGTGTCGCTGATTTATGGTTATTACGCTGTTATCCAGTCTGATCTTGTGATGGAAGCAAAGAGATTTGCTTGTAATAATAACTCTCATGAGTGTTGAACAAGATTGTTCAACTTCTAGTTCCAGCTTGTGAATTTGGGATTTTTTTGCTAACAGAAATTCCTCAAACTCACTTAAGGCTTTAAAGGTGTTATTAGCAGACCCATGAGGTTTTAATAGCCATCTGTATAACAGTGAAACAGGTGCTGCTGCAAATGATTTCAGGACTCTATGCTGTCTTATGGCTTTCTGTACAATGTTTTGGATAAAAGTATTAGAAATAAGTCCTTTAATGTCTAAGATTGAGTCCTTCTATCAATCATAGAGATCCTGGACCTCCAACTGTTATAGAAGACCAGATTTATGGGGTTTTTTGTTCATCTAAATTCCTAATAACGATAAATATATTTGCTCCTATTTTTATTTCATTTAAATCCCAGAGCGTTTAACTTCATAAATTGCCAAAGAACAGAAATATGACAGAATAAATGACTTCAGGCCTGTCAGTGGGGTTTCCACATCAGTGTGACCTCCATTTATTCAGCAAAGAAAACTAGTGAGACATGTTTGACCTTTTCAATGTCTGTTGAGAAATGAGGGTAACTCTGCAGCTGAACTTGTAAGTTCCTTGTGTTTAAAACAACAGTCTTGCTGGTGTATCAGCAAGGTCATGTCACAAGTTTGGCCTTCAGGAGTTTTTACATCTGTTTCATATTTCTGTGATTTTTTTTATGCTTGAGTCAGATGAGCATGTGAAGCCTCCCAGTTTCTTCCACTGTGTTTTAAACAAAAAAATGAGCCAGAGGCTAATAGGATCCAAAATTTAGCAATAACAAATCTACAGGGAGACAGGGAAGTGAATTTTAAAATAAAAAATAAATATTAAAATTACATAGAATTAAATTAAGTTGACATCGAAATAATTAAACAACAATTAAACATAAAAGAAGATGAGAAGAAACGCCAAAAGCTTCAGTATGAGGTTAAGTGACTGGACTCTCTGGTGTTTTTCAAACCTAAACACAACAGTCATACTCCATGAACAACCTGAACATGAAAAACCCAGATTCTGCTTTTCTTAGACTCTGTCGGCAACACTTTGAATTTAGTAATAAAACCAATAAACATTTGACTACAACTGAAGATTCAATTACTTACCACATTCAGAAATGACTACTCCAGTCTAAAGTCCCCTGATCATAAAACAATACATACAAATGCCCATTTTTGATGAGAAATTTTTCCTTTTAATTCTCTCCTTCTAACTCACTCAAAAGGGTGGAAATCTTATTCACAATGATCCATATGTTTAAGCTGGCAAAGACCTTTCCTGCATCTCTCCCCATTTATCGAGGCTTTGGTAGGTACTGTCTTGTGGCCCACTGTGGCTAGTTACTGATCTATATTTCTTTAAACTCTGTTGTCTCACAGCAAGAAGTTCCTGAGTTTGACTCCACAGTTTGTATGTTCTCCCCGTGTTTGCATGGGTTCTTTCTGGATACTCCAGCTTCCTCCCACAGTCCAAAGACATGCAGTTAGTAGGTTTAGGCTAATCGCTGCACGTAGGTGTGAATGTGAGTGTGAATGTTTGCATGTCTCTCTGTGTCTCTGTGTTAAAATGCCTTCAGTATGTGTTATCACTATAACACAAATGTCTAGATTATGAACTGTAGTAATGGTATCTTATTATCACCAGTATTATTTGCACATTTCATATAATTATTTGCCATTTCACAGTATCATAAAAATTAGCCTATATGCTGATGACATTTTGGTATATGTAACCAACCATCCTTCCATCTCCCTCCAGTCAGGTCACAGTCTGATTTACAACTCTGGCAACGCTTCTGGATATTCCATTACCAAATTCTTTGTCTAAACTCTTTGGATTGAGATACTCGACCCATTAATACATCGGAATCCAGGCTTAAACAAAGTCCAATGAAACTGTATATTTAAACTCTGTTTGCATGACTCTTGTTAATCCATCACTAGGTTCCTTCTTCTCCCTCAGTTTAATACTCAATATATATTTTACAATACAAAGTCAAAAGGCCCTCAGTTAAAATAACTATGGTCCAAAAGCCCAAACAAACAATATCTAAAAGTTTTCCTACTACTTCGGTGCCTGGGAGGCTCGGTATATTCAACACCGGACAAACAGCTCCCCTTCTGTCTGGCTTGATATTGAACAGATCATCTGTAAAGGTGTCAAGATAACTCTGTTCACACCCACAGCTGCTTCAGATTTGACATCATGAATACCACTGTCACTGCCTGGTGGAGTCTATCTCCTTCTACTTCCACTCCTCTCTG
>CAKLIZ010003065.1:0-18337 GCA_922035795.1 Oreochromis mossambicus
AGAAGAGAAGAGAAGAGAAGAGAAGAGAAGAGAAGAGAAGAGAAGAGAAGAGAAGAAGAGAAGTAAAGTATTTTAATTCGCTGGTTGATGAAACACCCCCAGCCTATGTAATAATTTCTATAAGAGAACTACAGCCTCCATTGTAATGATGACAGCTGATAAGTGTTGACTTGAGTGTTGTTGGTTCACTTATTTGTATTCTCTCTTTTTCTCTCTAGTTTTTAAGACAGCAGTCTCACAGTTTGCTTCACACTGACGTCATTGCTCCGTACCTTGCCAAAACTGCCTTTTCCTAAGACTTTGTGGAAGATGAAGTTGTCCATGTTGATCTTGGTTAAGTGGGTAAGACGAGACGGTGCCCGTGGGATGGAACCTTCCCAAAGTTTGCCGTATGTCGACCCATCTAATGGACAAATACATTACCACACACAGAAATGACATATTTACACAATTATCTCAAACCTTTGCATATTTTCTGCAGTTTTTATTTGCATAGCATTTGCTATCAGTACAGAACTTTAACTTTCTGCTTGAATGGTTGGAGGAAAAAGCACCAACAAATAAAGGCTCACTCACCATTGATCTCAAGTCCAGCAAGTTTATTCACTTCGTCATAGATTCCAATATCGGGGAGATTAGGCAGATTTGGATCTGAACGGCGAGTGGATGATTTCTGATGGAAAAAAGGAAGAAAAATAAACACGTAAACAAAAAACAAACATGAAGAACTCAAAAAACTGTTTCCTAACAATGGTCGACTAACAGCTGTGGTACATTTGAGTCAAAAACTTGTTTGATTCTTCTCTCTTTAACTGTCTTCAAAACTAAATAGATTTTGGGTTGAACGACAGGCCTGTAAAGACAGAACAGAATGAGTCAGGCATTTACCACAGAAGGGCAGAAGCTGCAGGAAAATTAGGTCAACACACACCAGTAATTTTGAGTTTCACATTCAAGTGAAACAAATAAGATAGTCAACCTTTTTTGCTAGTTAGTTATTATTAATCAGCTTGTTATCTAGGCTTACAGGCTTTCCACTTCAGGTAAGAACCCTGAAGTGGAAAGTTTGGGTAAACAAAGAAAGTTGATAACTGTCATCATGACACCCATTATCTCTAAAACCAGTTTTAGGTTTTGTTGAGCCAGCGAACACAAGCATCTCTGTGTACTAGCAACATTTGCAAGCTAAGTGCCTAGATTTGATTTCAGATCTATTTGAATCTTCACTATCCTTTCAAAACAAACATTTACACATTATGATAAATAATGTAAATACTTTGATAATTTAAATAGTATTTCATTTCTTAAATGATCATAAAATATAGAGATGTAGTTATAAGGCTTAAGTATTCATTTTATTCAGAAAGTTTATAAACTTATAAAGAAATTTGCTGCTAATATGTTTAGTAATATTTCTGGACAACATCCAAATAAGTTGCACCAAACAGAAAACAGAACAGCAACAATCAGTTTTTAAAGTAATCTTCTGCATAAATGTTATCAAGTGCTTATCTACATTTGTTATTCATCATCATTCTGAGTCACAAAATCTCCAAGAGCAAAGTTGCGATAGTAGAATGAGACCTGAGTCACACTTCTTTCTCATTGTAATGTCATGCATCTTGATGTTGACTTGAATACCAAAAGACACAATCCACTGAATGACTTACTGAACTCACCTGACTGACTTGTGTGAGGGCTTCGGCTAGTAGTTTCTGATTGATACCACAAAGGTTGGCTACTTTGTCCTGACACTTGTGATGGACATTCATGGCGCAGTCTGCAAAGAGAAAAAACAAGTCTGCACTGAAAAAAATTATTATTGGCCCCCATAAATATGAAGCAATAATTTTGAGTAAAATAAAAATGAAATATATAAAACTGAAGGGTTATTTATTAAAATAATCCATCCATCCATCCATCCATTCGCTTCCGCTTATCCTTTTCAGGGTCGCGGGGGGCGCTGGAGCCTATCCCAGCTGTCATAGGGCGAGAGGCGGGGTACACCCTGGACAGGTCGCCAGTCTGTCGCAGGGCCAACACACAGGGACAGACAACCATTCACACTCACATTCACTCACACATTCACACCTTAATGATTATTTATTAAAATAATCATTAAGGAAAATATGCTTAGGATAAACTAAATGTATTTCAATACGGTAAATTTCATTTAACCAGATCCATTAAATTTAATGTTTTACATTGTACTATGTAAAAAAATACACAGAAAATTTACTTTTAATTAAGTTACTTAAAGTCAGCATTTTAGGCGTAAATATTTTTTTAGTCTGTAGAGTAGAGAAGCACACTTTACACTCCTGTAACCATCCAGTCAATCATGTCTCTGCTGTACCTTCACACTTCAGGCCTTGCTTGACCAGACCCCATAGAAGGCTTCCACAGTGGTCACAGAAGGTGGGACTCATGTAGTTGTTGATCTTGAAACGATGCGGCATGTCGATTTTAAATCGCTCCTTCTGGAACTTTGGGCACGGAGAAGATTCATCATTGCTATGTATGACCAAAGGACTCAAGCTCACAGGCCTGTAACATCTAGCTTTCCTGCGCACCTTCCTCATCCTTTTTTTCTCCACTTGTCTTCTTCTTCCCTCTCTAACTTCAATGTGTCAAAAGTCACTACAGCACTGTGTAAAAAAAGTTTTCAGAGATTACTACTTATGGGCCAGATCTGTCCCTGCTAGTCGAATTTAAAGTATTTCCCTAAGACCACACCCTATCTGTTATTCCCACAATGTGTGGGGGTGCAGTGCTCATTCCTGTCTCTGCTATCTAGGTTAGCTGGACTTTGATTATCCCCTAAAATTGATGGACATTGAAAGATGCTTCACTGGAAGTGGAAACTAACAGGTATGTGCCTTTGTGTTAAACCCTGACCCAACTATACGCTTTAATTTGATAAACCAATCATTGTTGATTTGCTAAGGAGGAATACATCAAAATCGTAAATCACATAGGAAAAAAAGCCCACACTAAACTGACTATTGAACACTAATTGGGACACATATGGGGAACACTAACAGTACATGGTGTACAGAAGAAATGTCTGTTAAATACCACAGTATCCCGACTGTTGGCAGCAGTACCGGTACATCTGCCGATGATTTTGTCTATACATTTCTTGTGGATGGCTGCATTACATTCTGAGAAAAAGAAAAGATATAGCAGATTAATACTTTAGTTTATAAGCTGTACACACACATGCTTTCATAAACATGAAGCAGTGATTTTGAATAAAATTCAGGGAAAATATGTCAAATCAAATTTATTTATATAATTAATCTTGCAGGAAAATGGTAGTCCACTACATTTCTTTTGACCAGACTCCTTTAAATCTATCATTTTACCTTGTAAAAAAAAAACCATGGATATATTTTAGCAATCAGCATTTTTTTTTTTTTTTTACGGTAAAAGAAATGAATATATACCTATGAATAAGTAGACATTTTTTATGTTTAACATCTCAGGCATTCTCACTCCCGAGGTGTAATATACTGACGATTTGTCAAGTCCCGAGACGTTCCTGAGGAACGTGAAAGGTGACCTAACACGTTCTTATGCTACGCGCCTGGTTATAGGTGAATTCCAGTAGAATGACACTCCCGTTGTAATACACATTACAGCCATGTATTCCAGCCCTAACCATAAACTTATCCCTAACCTTAACCAGCACTTTAATGACATTAGATAGTGTTTTCTAAAGCAATTTAAGTAAAACAGACGTACATGTGTAGATTCATTTCAAACAGTTCTCATGTTTTCTCATGTTTAGGGATGTGTTGGGTGCCGGAAGCATAATATACCGACGATTTGTCACCTAGCGTAAAATGTAACGCTTTGGGAGTGAGAACGTGTTGAACATCTATGTTGCTGTTTTAGCTATAACACAATGTATTGATATTTTTTTAATGAAGCACACTTACGTCTACATTTATAGCCTTGCTTGTTGAGTCCCCTGTGTGAGACAAAGACAGGCTTTGTGAATGATTTCCCAGTTTATCACTCAAAAGCAATAAGGAACAGGTACAGTATTGCAGACACGTCCTAACTTGTAAATTCTATCTTAACTGTGTGGTAACTATGGTGATTAAGTCTCATTAAGGTTAAAACACTTCATAGGAACAGGCCCTGATTTGCTACTCTACCTAAGAATATTAAAGTAAATAACACAAGTAGCATAACCTCCCAAAAGCATAAGTCTCCTACCTTTAGGGTAATCTTAGAGCTACACTAACAATCCCTCTTCCATCAAGTAGAGTGAGTAAGTACAGATGTGTGAGGAAAGGGTTAGTGGTAGTACTACTTATTTCTGAACTTATTTCTGAACTTGGTATGGTAACAAGGATGTGTGGAGCTCAGTAAGATGGAAAAGTACCAGCGGGTGGTCAATAATGGACATAAACACAATGTTGGAGTGTATATTTATCATTTCCTAATCTGAAATAAGATAAAGTGAAGTCAGATAAGATAGGACCCCTCCTAAATTTAGACTTTACTTCTGTAGAATCAATTTGGGAAAATAATGTTAGGCCTAAAATAGTACATTTCTGTAATGTGGCTTCAAAATGAAGTAGAGGATGTCATTTTGTGTATTTCTTTTGCACAAAATTAATGAAAATGTGCTTCAAATCAGATAACTGGACAAGTCTTCAAAGGAAAACATGAGCATTTTATATATAACATCAAGAAAATGGGTCATCAAAGTCTTGGGTCATGGTCTGGCAAACAAAAATAGTTATTGAGAGGTTCTGCCAAACTATGTCAGGGGATTCTCCTCACTTTTTTTAAAATTAGAGAGCTCATATTTTCAGGAACTGTTCATGTTAAAAATGTATAAAAATAAGTCTACTAATACTAAATATCAACAGGTTCCTGAACACTATATTCTCAATATCCTGTTATTATTTTGATGAAAGTTTTAGACGGGCACTGACCAGACAAATTCTCTGCACACAGAGCAGAAAGTGGGCTGTCTGAAGAAAGTTGCAATGAACTCATGGTTCTTGATGAAGTGTATCTTGGCCTGCTTAATGGCCCCACGTCTACGGTTTAGAGTAGGAGCTTCTTCCTCCTTCACAGGCTGCTTGCTCTCTTCCAAATAAAGAGAGAAAAACAGGTCAGTCATACACAACACTGTCACAGAAAAAGAGACGTCATGTTACAGATTTGTAACAGACTGATAGCCTTATGATTGTAGTAGGAAATCACATGTGAAAGTGTGTAAGGACCAGATTAAATTAGCAGCTGAAAACCAAGTTAGATGACTGGTGTGGGTGAGGGTGATATCCTTCTAACTGTCTTTGAAGGGGCTGCAAAACATACTTAAATAAAAAGAAGTGCATAGAAGAGAAAATAAAAAATATTTTCCATGTAATTTAATCTTACCTGCATCTGCATCCTCCAGAAAATACTGCACTGCCATCATCACTTTCCCTGAAGGATGGAGATCCACCTGAACACAAAATATAAGTTGAGTTAAACAGGATCCTGACATTTTGCTCTTGATGACAAAGGACAGTGTGTAATGACTTACCCAGAATTCAGCACGCCCGTTGGCTTTCTTGCAACGCTCAGCAAGGACAGACACACCGACAGAGACTTCAGCCAGCGGCTCCTCCGCTGTCTTCATCAGCAGTACCTCGAGCACACGACCTTCATAGATGTGTGCATCAAAAGTGGACTTCCAGGCTGGGTACATGGTGGGTTTACGCTGAACCAGGGTCTTCCCTCTTTCTGAGAAGCAGATGGGCAGATAGAGGAAGTAGAAAAAATATTTTTGGCATGTTTTCAATTTACACAAAATAAGATAACATAATTTGTGTTTGTTGTTTAAGCAGAAGTAGCAACTTCTGCAAAAGACAGAAAAATGATCTCACCAGTTGTCAAGGCTTCCTTCATCTTGATAGCACAGAAGGGCGGGTCAGTTAGAGGAGGCAGGATGCCCAGGTCGTACGAGTTAAAGGCAATCCTCAAGAAAGGAGCCATGGTGACAAGTACCAGGATCGCCTGTTCTCAGACAAGGACAAACACATTTTTATTACTGTTAAAGTGCATCATCACATCGTCTCAAAATATTGCAAAATGTCAAGCAATAGTGCTAGCTTCTATCTGAGCATTTTGACCCCAAACAAAATCAAAGACAGAAGATAAGATAAGCAGTCTTTTTACTGGTATTTGAGAATTTCCTGTCACTAAGCGAGACACCTGCAATGAGCAAAATTTGCCTATGACTGCACCACAAATTTGTATTTTGCTTTCTCTCGCTGCAAGGTTTACTCTGACTCTCTTTTTTATGGTGGACTGGCTATTACTCCAAATAACTGCTTGTTGGAAGCAAGTTACACACACATTTAGTACATGATCTGAATTTTATGTCATGTATATATTTTCCATATTTTTCCTAACTGAAGAGAAAAAAAATAATTCACTTTTTTACCTACAGATGAAATACCTGAATAACTGGATTTCTTTTGCATTAGAAGTGAAATGCCAGTGGTGACACATAATGAGCGATCAATGTCCCCCTTTGTGCTGGGTGCTTGTTACCTCACGCATGATTTGCTGCTTGCATAACCTCACAAGTGTTGCAGACAGTGGCACAACCTTTCTCTATAACAACCCAAACACCACTAGTTTCAGTATGTGCAATACATTAGGTAACACCCATTAACCCCTGTTAACTGTAACACCCATGGAGTCTTTAATTATTATTTTCTTATTGCCACTGATACACATTTAAAATGTGAGCACAAAGTCACATTTGTTTGGTTCCTTATCACTATGTGTACAGTTTCTGACAGGTTGCAGCGGCAACACACGAGGTGTTTCCTAGCACTACAAAGTCAGAGCTAGTCTCAACATGTCACTGATCCAAATACAAGCATGCTGTGCTCCAAAGAAAGCCTAGCTGCTATCACAAGCCTGAAACTGTAACCGCCTACACTCAGCCTCAGAAAAGTAAGACGGAATAAAAGATGCAGGCAAGTAAAAAAGCATGCAACCATTTTCACTCACGTACTGCTGCTGGGAGCTGTGATGCCAGGGCTTTTGGGAGTTAATCAACAGCAGGCATGCTGTGTGTTTCAGGCCAATAGTGATTGATTTCCCAACCAGCTGTGAGCAGTTTCAAATTGTCCTGTCTAGTTACCTTCCCAGCATACTGTAACTGGTAAACATCCACTAGAAGCTTGTTATTCAGCTTTATGTTGTCTACTTCCTAATGTCTGACCAAACAAACAACACAATTACTGATTTCTGTTATTATTGCTTAATAATTGTATCAAAACCCATTACGCGTTGTTCATTCACAAAGGCAATGTGTTGAAATCATTACAAAAAATAAACCCCTGAGCACTGAAACATAATTTGATGACTGTACTCTCCTCTGAACCTTTGCTTAATTTAAAGTTCAATTAAAGTTTAATTTTCTTCCACACACAAGAATACTAACATCCCTTTTACTGACTGAAATGGTAACAATACCTGATTCTGAGAGCCTGACTGTGTTTCATCGTGGTATGAAAAAGATGTAATTACCTCCTCATAAATACTTTTGAACCGCTCATGTGATCGCACAGAACACCTAAACCATTGCTGAGGTTGACACAGGTCCTATCTAGATTTGAGTCTTGTGCATAATGAAAAACTAAACTCTGACGGTCACATTCACCGAGAATCAGTCAGTGCATCTGATTCTCTCTTTATTCTCTAAAGGATGTGGTCGATTGTCAGTTGGCTGAACGCAGATGTCACCTCACGTCTGACTCAGACAGCAGCTTGCAGCCAGATTGTCTTAATGACAAGTAAATAACCGTTCCTTCTCCCTTTTCTTCTTCTTTTCTTTACTCCGCCATCCTTGCTGTCCAGACCTGCTCACATTCCTCCTCATCCCCGGTGATATTCTGTCACTTAACGGATTCCACATAGGCAGAAATACCGACATACTGCATGCAGTTACTGGCAACCCGACTGTGTTAAGGCAGGGCCGCAGATGCTTGCAGATGTTCCAGCCTAAAGGGGCGGTGGGTATAGATCAGTAGGTCGCGATAATTCACCTGTCAGTACCTTTTGTGACCCCGTGGCGTCACCAAGTGTGACGGGGTCACGGATTCCTGTGCACTGTTTCACTGAAGCAGCTCCAGTCGCTACTCGGAAAAGTTGTCAGGGGTTATTATTTTAACCAAAACAGCTCTGTAGTGCCAGCTGCCTTGTTGACTTTTCATAGAAATGAAATTAAAATGTCTGCCTAAACTTTCACTACGCTACAACAGCTAACGCTTTCAGCGAGGAAAAAAAACACTGTAACTAGTTAGCCAGCCTTTAGCGTTACTCGCCTCACCCTCACAGTGAGGTTTTCCAAAGGATGAAAGAAGCAGACAAAGCGGTACTGTTTTTCGGTCTTTGAGCAACTTTCTGTAAAGTTTAGACGTAAAACCCGAACTCTACTACTAAAAAACCACTCGACTGAAGCCTGAAAATGATTGTAATGGCAGACTCACCTTGTCCTGCAAACCAGGCGGTTGTTCTCGACGAAAGTTGCTCTTTTTCTTCCTCTATAGTGTTTTTTCTCTCTCTGTGATTCCGTCGATTGAGGAAGTGTGGCGCGCGCTCGCAGCGCAGAGGCTTTCTTTGCAAGCTGTGACGTTTACCTGGTATGCACACAAACACACACACACACTCACTCCCCCCCCTCTCTCTTTCAGACACACACACAGACTCACACAGGGTAGTCTGTGAAGCGGTGGCGGGGCATTGTACACTTAGCTGCCCTCATTGAATTTAGGGCCGTGCCACTTACCATAATACTTTTTTTTCTTTTATCTCCCCCCTCAGGGGTGGGAGTATTCCCTTAACACACACAAACACACGCACACGCACACACACAGATGCAGGCAAATACACACACAGTCTATCACTTTTCAGTCACGCGTGCCACTTGGCATGTAAGCCTGTTTGAAGTTAACGGGCGTGTTCATCACAGCAGACCTGTTGATCATATATGAGGCTATATGAGTTCTAAATATGAAAAAGCGACCCAACACATTATAACTGTGCATAAAGATCCGCATTGCTGGTGAGTATGCCCTAGATTACAGCCCGGTATGTGGGGGAAGAGTCTTTTTTTTTTTTTTCCACGTGAAGTGTTTGTGTGGCAGGGGGTGGGGTCACGTGGCTGGGACTGTAGGCTGCGGGGGTAGTTTTGAGGTTTGCGCTAGGTTTTGCTGGTGAGGAGGTGGCAGATTTGGCTCCGGCACCAAGAAGGATCTTTTCTTGTTCTAAACAGGCACTCCAGATTATCCACATTCTTTATTTGTTTCATGCCTGTGTTCACCCCCACACATGCACACATAGATCCAAATAATTGTATGTCAGCACAAGTAAGGGGGGGGGGGGGGTTAAGCCCAACTTGGTATTCATCGTCATCTGATTAGAGGCAGCTATAGAACATACTGGCTGATTGAGGACCTAATTCCTCCAGGATGAGTCATAGTTCAATGACTGGGAGCAATAAGTAATTGCTGTTCTGTGTAAAAAGGAAAAAAAATTAAAAACAAAAAAAACAAAAAACAAAAAACCTGGACAGGAGCATGCTGGCAGGGCACAGGTGTGCCGGTGTCCCCCCTCACTTCTCTGTGGATTTACATAACAAGCAGATTCTGACTCATGGTAGACACAGGAAGTCTGCAGCAGAGACTAGGTGTGTGCACTGAAGACTTCAATGCTCACGGACTCTTCTGACTCTGACTGAGGCACCCTCAAAGCTCAAGAAATCCTGTTATCCTGTTCTTCTTCCAGTACACGCACGCACACATACACACACTATGATAATCCACCAGTGGGATTCATAGGCTGGAGAACAGGCGGATGTTAAATTGAGCCTGCAGAGATGGAAGAGAGCCTGATCATCTACATAGAAACTCTTTATGCATGCAGATGATGCATATGGTTATGTGGCTCTGTGGGCTAGGAGGCTAAGGAAGAGGCTTCGTCATTTGAAGCTGAGGTTGCGTTCATCGGTTTTAGTGTATACTAAATTGTGAGTTTATTATTTAAATGTTTATTATGGTCAACTACAGGTGTAAGACTTTTTTTAAAATGATTTTTGGGGTTAGGTTTTTCAAATCCGCTTCTTTTGTTGTTGTAAATAGAGGATCCATTTGAATTTTAAATTTAGAAAATATTATTTTCTCTATTTTTTTTAAATTCAGAAAATCAAATGTAAAAGAAACACATCATAAGTGCTGATTTAAGCAGCATAGCATCAGTTATAAAATAGGAAGAAAAAATGTGAGGGTGCCTGACAGCTGCAGATAAAGATTGTGTGTGATGAATCAGTTTTGTGCATAATGCTAAAAAGACAGCAGCATCTCCTGATTGCTCTGTGGAAAGGACATTTAGAGCATTTCCATTTACAAGCATTAGGATAAACAGATCGTTTCCCATGTTTAAAGGATATGTGCGTAACATCACCTTTCTTGCTGTTGTGGTGGAAACTCCACCACAGTTTCCACCACAACTTGACGTTGTGAATTAACACAGTTAATGTTGTTAAATCTGTACAAAAACAAAGTGGAAAAGCAGCACGTCGTCGTTTTTATGGAGGCTATGTAGAATAAAGCAGCGACTGCTTGAACTCTCTGTTGGTTGCAATTTTCTCCAGCTTACAAACTGTCTGTTACAGAGATGTCAGATTCATCCCACCCAAATTTCATCAGCTGGGTTGGACCAGTGAAACTCTGCTTTCTGTCAGTGTAATGAATTTACCTACACATCTGCTCTCTGAGACATCTTAATATCAGAAAAATAAGTGAAATTTGACCTATGTCTCAGTTTTTCTGCATGATGCAGATATGGTACTTTAGTAAATGAAAGAAATCTGCCAGCACTACTCTTTGGGATTAAATTTTAAGAAATAAAATTACTCATTGCTCAGCCATTTACATAGTAGATAGTGAAAAACAAGATTTTTTTCTGTCACTGGCATTTAATTGTTTGGAAAATTGTTGTAATATTTATTTTAAAAAAATACAAATAAAAGCACAAATTCAGTTCAGTGGAGTGTTGGCCCAATCCTATTTGGGACTGGGCCAGCAGGCTTATGTTTGATTCCCATGGTCTTCTAAATAAACTCCGAACAAACTACAACTTGATGTTTTTACACCTGAAGTGTAGTGTAAAAATAAAATAGAGCCTTCACGTCTGGATGAAGGGCATGAGGGTAAAATATAGTGATGTTTGTTGACACGGTTATCTTTTCACTTCTGCATTTTCAACTAGAAATAAGATTCTTGTTAGTGAGCTCCATAGATTTGAAAGGCATTATTTGCTTGCTTTGAAAATCTATCTGTTCCCCAGTCATCACACTCTTTAACCTATCTGGCTTTTCCTTATTTTTATTAATTAAAATGCTTCAAATAAAAAACTTTTTTAAATGATCCAATTTAAATGGAAAGTCCTGAGTGTGATATCAATCTTCTAAATAATTCTCATTAACACAGCTCTAAAGCCTGGTCACCAAAAACATAGCTTTTTTTCTAAGTGTTTGGAGTTTGCAAAAGCCTCCCCTGAGATGTCATATCTCAAAGCCTTTTTATTGTTGGCTGCTGGTTCTGCTGACATATGTTTAATGATCTCTTTCTAAATGCTTTTGACACACTGATCACCAGAGAACAGAAGGCACAATGCAGACTACGCGTTTAGGCAGCAGGAATAATGTATCGGAGGTGCAGAGTGTGCCGAAGGCTGTGTGTTTCTCTCTGGTTTGTCCTTTTGAGGGAAAGCGGGCTATTTAAAGCTTTAGGAGAGGTGGAATAGGTGTAACATTGACTTGGCAGTGTAGGCTGCAAAGAGTTTGCAAAGTGGGACATAAGAGTGAGTCCCTCTATTCTTCCAGCCTCTCTGTATCTTTTCTTTTCTCCACTTCCTCTCCCCATCTCTGAGTGAGAACAAGAAACACAAGGTGCAAACCCAGAAATGTCAAGCCAATGTCAAGGGGACGGAGTCTTTCTTTTTACTAAACATCTAGCTCTTGCGTAATAAACTCTTTTCCTTTCCCCTGAGGCAATGCTGCCCACACAGCACTATGAAAGATGAGAAGCTATCCTGTTGTAGCTCACGACATCAACACAAACGCTGCATTCCCTTCTCAGACAAAGACTGGCGGTCCGAGCGTGTCAGTGTGAGTTTGTCGTTAAATAAAGTCGAGTGTGTGCTGTTGGTGCGTTGTGAGTAAAAAGCCACAGGTAAGGAAGCTCACCTCAGAATAGATTTCAGGCGGCTCCGTAGCATCAGTTGTTAATGGTAATAGACCACATATAACAGAGCTGCATGCATCTGACCTTATTGAGTAGGCTGTGTGTACGATTGATTATTTGCTTCACTCTGCATTGCTCCCGCCTGCAGCAATGTGGAAGTAAGACCGGATTATGACACTATTCCTGTCTCACTGAAAAAGACACGTCAAGCACGCAAAAGGCTTTTTTTCTGTGCTTCTTAACTAGCACATCATTATAAATCAAATCATTATAAGTGCCATTGGATATACCTGTTTTAGCCATATATGCCCTTTGACTTGCAATGAGTTCCTGTTTTCAGAAGAAAAAAAAAGTTAAGGGGAAGTATTTTAAATACAAGCACGCTAAATTTGCATTTGGAAGCTGACAGAGAAGTTCTACATTTAGGTAAACTAGGTTTGTAGCCTGCTTTCCTTGTGGCATCTGGCAACTGCTATGCAACGTAGGCAGAGAAGTCCCAACTGAAGATATGTGATGAAAGCAAACAGAGTAGGGAGAAAGCAGAACTGGGGCTAGAGAGGAAGAACACAGTGATGAATGATCTGTCCTTTATGTAGGACGAGGTGTCTGCAACTTTTCAGTAGCCCCAGAAAGCAAACTTTCTGCCTGATATTATTCTGGGTCAGGAAGCCTCAAGGGTAGATGAGAAGCAGAACAGGCCTGGCCTGTCTTTGGCCCAACAGCACGCTGGTCTGTGTATTGCTTAGTCCCACTGTGTCTTCCCGAGAAGCTCTGCACGTGAGCTGAAAAACTGACCAGCTTGGTCTCGGAACAAGCGTCACATGGACTATGTGTCAGCCCAGGCACCTTTAGGTTTATTTAGAAGCTGCTGCATGTTGCATTTTTCCTATTTTAATCTAAAGTATGTGTTGTAAACCACAAGCAAGGACACGGTAACAGAAAATCAATGACAGCCTGCCACCTGCTTTAAAATATAGTCCACCTGCCATCTAGAGGACATGAGCAGAATGAAGAGAAAGCACAGACAATGACTCTTTCTATCATCATATAGTATCTTTTACTTTGTTTTAAAATTACTGTCTTGTAAATAAACATAAGAAAACATTTAGTACAGTACAAAGTCCAAAACACTGATTATGTAGATCAGTGCAATCAGTGATTTATGTTTCAGTCCACGTCTGCAGATCCGCTCCAGCTCGATGAGTCTTATACAAACATGGATTTATAATATACTTATTATAGGGATTTAAAATATTAAAGACATAGTTTTCCACATTTTTCCAGTAGCTAGTATATTAAGTACAGTAGTTGAACCTTTTGGTCCCAATAATGAATGTACACTCATTTGTACAATCATTTCTTTTTCAAATCAGTGCAAAAGGCATAGAAACTACTCATTCATCATCTCCACAATACAGTACATGGCAAAGCAATAGACACTATTATACATATAAAGTTACTCCTTATTTGATGCAGCCTGTGCTTCAGAGGATATTTATGGAGATCCAGTGCAAGAACACATGTTGAAAATAAGGCATAAATAATGCACGTTTGACTAAAGATGAGGCCATTTCTGAGTTATGCTGACAGGTGTTATAATCGCTTCAGCTTCTTCTGAAATATTCAACATATCCAAAATATTGTTAATAATAAAACTTGGAAATAATCGACAGCATTTCACCACAAGTGATGCTGATCAGCTGCTGAGGGAAATACAGGTCACATCATTTTAATGTTCCACACTGTCAGGTATCTGGGCCAATGCAACTCGTGGTTCTCAGCATCACACCTGCTGTACCAGCAGGCAGGGGACACTTGGAGGTTGACAAAGTAGGTGATCATGTCCCTTCTCAAAGAACACAATGTCTTCTTTTCTTCAGTCCAGCTGGCAAGTTATAACTTGTAGACCTGCAGTAATAAAACAGTGTTTGTTCCTCTTCACTGTGGTTTCACAGTCAGAAGTTTTTTGAGGGGCACAAGTGTCAACTTATTCTATAAAACTGTGGCTTCCTCCATGGCGTTTGCCCATCTGCACAAGGAAAAGATTTTAGATCAGAAAAGAGTCATTTTAGTCTTCACCATCTAACAATCACCAGGGCTATCGGGTTGCTATGTTATTCACTGAGCTAATTTTATGTCTTATATCTCAGTTTTTAATATTACTCTATCTTGGCCAAGAATGGTAGCTTTTCTCCCCAAATTTGGTGCTATTCATGCTTAAACTGAGTTGAAGAATTGCTGTAGATGGTCTGTGGGTTAAGGTCAAGTTGTTCCCAGAAAGCAACAACCCGTCAATGCGAAGCCATCATTTAGTTATTTATACTGGCAAAGACACTGTGAGTTCGCAAGATCAACACCGACATCCATAGCATTACGCTTGTTGTGTTTCAAACTGAGTCAGGCTAAGAGCTGCGAGCCTCTCTCCATTTTATGATGGACTATTAGGTAAATGTGCTTCTCACCTCTGGGCTGTGTTGTTATCTTCAGCTTTGAAAGTGTAGTACAAAGTGTTTTTGTGGTACAGCTGGAAGACATTGGCCTCTTCATCTGCCCTCTGCTTGTCAGGCAGCCTCACTGTGAAACCCAACAGAGGTAAGCTCTCTGACGCTACCTTCTCCTGCAGATGGAAGATAAATCAGAGGAAACTAAACAGGTTATAACATACAACACTTTGTTATTAAACCTCGCTGCTGCAGTCTGCATAGGTGTAAAATATGTGTGGCTTAGGTTAAAGGGGAGTGCATATTTCCCCTCACCTCTTGGGCTCTGTAGGTGTAAAGCACCTTGTCTTTTAGGAGGAACCACAGTCTTTTCCAGTTCCTTTTGCTCTTCTTGCTTCGCTGTAGACTGCCACTGATTGAGCCTTCCTCCGACACTGTCACCTGTGTAACAATGGCAGTTTTACTTAATAAAATGGCATAGCTGTCACCTCATGAACAGCGATTCATTAACCTTCATAATGCATAGACTCTGTTGAATTTACCTGTGTGAAGGATGCAGTGCCTTTCCGATGTCTCCAAATATTGGGAGGATGAATGTTCTGGAACACGGTGGAGAGCGGACGACTGGAGCGGTTTGACCGAGGGCTAGTCTGCCCTGACATCACAGCGGCGTCTCCACCTGTGGAGAGAGCCCACACTCTTTCAACCAGCGTGAAGGACAGCTGCTAAATTACAACCCAATCAAATGAGAACTCACAGCAGAGGCATATTTGTCGTGATTATGAAGACGTGTACGAATAACAATGAAAACTGCACAGTAAGAACTGTGTGAATTCAAGAAATTTACTAATGCGATGATAACACAAGCACTAACACAAGCACGGTAACTGTACCGTGGTGCAGCTGACAGCAAAAAAGCTGTTGTACCTAATAGCAGCCCAGGAGTTTCTTCTTTAATTTAGATTGTTTATTTTATTTTCCAATAGTACAACTTCCTGTCTTTTACGGATATACATTTCAAAGGTCCTGAGCTTCATTTCTTTATATTTTGCTTCCAGACTTCCAGAGGAGCCAGACTTTCTTGATTTTTTGGGTTTTTTTAGTGGTTTTGAGCGATAGTTCTCCAGGCTTTCTGACAGTCTTTCAAAGTTTTTTGAACGTTGGCAGCTTTTTACTCAGTCCCATCCACGTTCTTGACCATTTTTGAGAGAATTTGTTTTATTTGTTTGTTTGTTTAGCCACTTAATACTGACCTATGACTCATTTAAGCATAAAAAGACACCTAACTGAAGGGATGAACCAGCAGTTTTAAATAATATTATAAGGTACATATTTCGCTGTATTTCCCTGTTTGGTTGCACACGTTTCACTAAATCAATGCACCTATTTCAGATCTTCTGGCAAAATATAAAGAAAGGAGGGGCGACTCAAGACTCTTGCCCAGTATTGTACCTTTGGTAAAATAAACATTTTAATCTTCCAGCTCTGTTTGACTCCACTCACACTCAACCCAAGCATAAAGTTAACTAATCAAAAGGACCTGCATGTACAGGTAAAGACAAAGGAGATGGGTGTCAAACATATGGCTCAGTGCCCCAAAGTGGCCTGCCAAAGCCTCCAATCCGAACCGTCACATTTTCCATTGATTTTCTGCTTTTAACTGTATTTTTGTAAGTTTTACAGCCCCATTCATACTACACCACAGTAATCAAGTAATAGGTGAACATTTAAATGAAAGAAATGTTTCACATTATTCACTATCTACAATAGAAAGTATTAAAGTACATTTTAATTTAATTATTTCTTTGTCATGTAGAAAAACTGAGACAAGTTGTTGAAATAGTACTTCTATTTCTTATATATAGATAACTGAGGGATTTAATGTGTGATTAAACTTCTTTATACTTAAAAAAAAGGGGAGCTTCACTGTTCTAACCCACTTTGAGGTCAAAGTCGGCTGCATGTGACTCATGATGTAAACTGAGTTTGAAATTCTTAATATATGATATTCAAATGTATTTGAGCACATTTTTCTCACCTCTCTTCTTTAGCTCATTGTAACAGTGATCGCACACTTTGGCCATGCGATCTTTCATGTATTTCAGAGGGTATCTGTTCCTGGAGCAGCTCCGACAAACAATCTGTGACACAAATATACGAAGGAACCACAAAACACATTAAAACAAGCTCTAACGACGATTAACAATTGTGAAAGCTACAGTTTGCTGCAGACTAAACTGCAGATTTTAAACTATCTTAAAGCTCAGTGATTTGTATGTGTATGCATCAGTGTTTTGTAAGTGTTTTATTTGTATAAGGCTCACCCGTCCACAGCCATGGCAGTGGTGTCTGCGAAGAGTGAGACTAAAATCCGAGGTGCAGTTCATGCACATCATCACTTGTGAGACAGGAACGAGTGTGGGAGCCTTCTCTCCTAGAGTCAGCCGGAGGCGATCTCTGGCCTGGCACACACACACACAGATATATCAGTCTCATTGTGGTTGGTGCGGTTAAGCATGACTGAAGAAATATCAGTGAAGTATTAACACAGACGATTCTAAATGAATTGCCTGTTTGGAAGCAGGGTTTGCTCACCTCTCCAGAGCAGCTGCTGAATGTCACAGAGCCTCTCATATGCTCAGTCACAGCACGATTAAGAGTATAAAACCAGTCCTCTCTTTCAAAAAAGGAACTGCAAAATATACACAAAAGCTCAAAACAAGCTATGTTGTTTCAATTCAACTAGACAACTAATGTAATAGTATCCACTTTCATCTCTTTAGTTTCAAAGGTTTTAGACTTCTTTGGTGGAAAAATCATTGTTTTTTTTTTTTTCACCACCATCAGTACCACAGATATTATCGATCATTTTAACAGGATGCTCTATATTGTGACCCACCTTGCAGACAAAGTGATGGAGATGTCTGTTGCCTCTATCTTCAGTGCATTTTGGACATTTTCAATAATGGGTTTACTGACCTGAGCAATCATTCAAGATCAGACATCCAGACATGAAGAAAAAAAGCAGAAGAAATTCAAACACATTCTCGAAATATCCATGTACTTTTATGGATGTAGCTTGCATGTAAGCTGGGGATTGAGCATTACTGACTCTAATCTTAAGACTGACCTTCAGCCCAGTGAGGGGCAAAGTGTTTTTCAGTCTATATTTCCCATCCTGCTGAGGGTAGGTGTAAAGAAGCACGTCATTCATCTGACAACAGGCAGACATGAGACACATTTAGTTAGTGCAGATGAAAGGCTTTGTTAGAAGCATAAAAACAATAATCAGCAGTTAAAACAGTCAGCTGAGCAGTTCATCGTTCTTGTATATGCAGCTTTTCTCCAGTAGGCGTCACTCTAGGGTAATGCAAAACTTGACCACCATGTTCATATAAAAAAAAAAACAGCATTTTTTTCCTTTTTAATTATCAGCAGTTTTCTTGCACAAAGTAAAAACAGTCACATTGTATTTGAATGCTTACAAACAATAATTTCTCATGCATGAAAACACAATCAGACCCTCTTCTAAAAGAAACCAATAATCGATTTTTACTTCTTTAGGAACTTATCAGTTAATTTAAAAAATGGTAAATAAAACTGTGCAGTCACTCTCTATGT
>CAKLIZ010003066.1:0-18336 GCA_922035795.1 Oreochromis mossambicus
AGAAGAGAAGAGAAGAGAAGAGAAGAGAAGAGAAGAGAAGAGAAGAGAAGAGAAGAAGAGAAGTAAAGTATTTTAATTCGCTGGTTGATGAAACACCCCCAGCCTATGTAATAATTTCTATAAGAGAACTACAGCCTCCATTGTAATGATGACAGCTGATAAGTGTTGACTTGAGTGTTGTTGGTTCACTTATTTGTATTCTCTCTTTTTCTCTCTAGTTTTTAAGACAGCAGTCTCACAGTTTGCTTCACACTGACGTCATTGCTCCGTACCTTGCCAAAACTGCCTTTTCCTAAGACTTTGTGGAAGATGAAGTTGTCCATGTTGATCTTGGTTAAGTGGGTAAGACGAGACGGTGCCCGTGGGATGGAACCTTCCCAAAGTTTGCCGTATGTCGACCCATCTAATGGACAAATACATTACCACACACAGAAATGACATATTTACACAATTATCTCAAACCTTTGCATATTTTCTGCAGTTTTTATTTGCATAGCATTTGCTATCAGTACAGAACTTTAACTTTCTGCTTGAATGGTTGGAGGAAAAAGCACCAACAAATAAAGGCTCACTCACCATTGATCTCAAGTCCAGCAAGTTTATTCACTTCGTCATAGATTCCAATATCGGGGAGATTAGGCAGATTTGGATCTGAACGGCGAGTGGATGATTTCTGATGGAAAAAAGGAAGAAAAATAAACACGTAAACAAAAAACAAACATGAAGAACTCAAAAAACTGTTTCCTAACAATGGTCGACTAACAGCTGTGGTACATTTGAGTCAAAAACTTGTTTGATTCTTCTCTCTTTAACTGTCTTCAAAACTAAATAGATTTTGGGTTGAACGACAGGCCTGTAAAGACAGAACAGAATGAGTCAGGCATTTACCACAGAAGGGCAGAAGCTGCAGGAAAATTAGGTCAACACACACCAGTAATTTTGAGTTTCACATTCAAGTGAAACAAATAAGATAGTCAACCTTTTTTGCTAGTTAGTTATTATTAATCAGCTTGTTATCTAGGCTTACAGGCTTTCCACTTCAGGTAAGAACCCTGAAGTGGAAAGTTTGGGTAAACAAAGAAAGTTGATAACTGTCATCATGACACCCATTATCTCTAAAACCAGTTTTAGGTTTTGTTGAGCCAGCGAACACAAGCATCTCTGTGTACTAGCAACATTTGCAAGCTAAGTGCCTAGATTTGATTTCAGATCTATTTGAATCTTCACTATCCTTTCAAAACAAACATTTACACATTATGATAAATAATGTAAATACTTTGATAATTTAAATAGTATTTCATTTCTTAAATGATCATAAAATATAGAGATGTAGTTATAAGGCTTAAGTATTCATTTTATTCAGAAAGTTTATAAACTTATAAAGAAATTTGCTGCTAATATGTTTAGTAATATTTCTGGACAACATCCAAATAAGTTGCACCAAACAGAAAACAGAACAGCAACAATCAGTTTTTAAAGTAATCTTCTGCATAAATGTTATCAAGTGCTTATCTACATTTGTTATTCATCATCATTCTGAGTCACAAAATCTCCAAGAGCAAAGTTGCGATAGTAGAATGAGACCTGAGTCACACTTCTTTCTCATTGTAATGTCATGCATCTTGATGTTGACTTGAATACCAAAAGACACAATCCACTGAATGACTTACTGAACTCACCTGACTGACTTGTGTGAGGGCTTCGGCTAGTAGTTTCTGATTGATACCACAAAGGTTGGCTACTTTGTCCTGACACTTGTGATGGACATTCATGGCGCAGTCTGCAAAGAGAAAAAACAAGTCTGCACTGAAAAAAATTATTATTGGCCCCCATAAATATGAAGCAATAATTTTGAGTAAAATAAAAATGAAATATATAAAACTGAAGGGTTATTTATTAAAATAATCCATCCATCCATCCATCCATTCGCTTCCGCTTATCCTTTTCAGGGTCGCGGGGGGCGCTGGAGCCTATCCCAGCTGTCATAGGGCGAGAGGCGGGGTACACCCTGGACAGGTCGCCAGTCTGTCGCAGGGCCAACACACAGGGACAGACAACCATTCACACTCACATTCACTCACACATTCACACCTTAATGATTATTTATTAAAATAATCATTAAGGAAAATATGCTTAGGATAAACTAAATGTATTTCAATACGGTAAATTTCATTTAACCAGATCCATTAAATTTAATGTTTTACATTGTACTATGTAAAAAAATACACAGAAAATTTACTTTTAATTAAGTTACTTAAAGTCAGCATTTTAGGCGTAAATATTTTTTTAGTCTGTAGAGTAGAGAAGCACACTTTACACTCCTGTAACCATCCAGTCAATCATGTCTCTGCTGTACCTTCACACTTCAGGCCTTGCTTGACCAGACCCCATAGAAGGCTTCCACAGTGGTCACAGAAGGTGGGACTCATGTAGTTGTTGATCTTGAAACGATGCGGCATGTCGATTTTAAATCGCTCCTTCTGGAACTTTGGGCACGGAGAAGATTCATCATTGCTATGTATGACCAAAGGACTCAAGCTCACAGGCCTGTAACATCTAGCTTTCCTGCGCACCTTCCTCATCCTTTTTTTCTCCACTTGTCTTCTTCTTCCCTCTCTAACTTCAATGTGTCAAAAGTCACTACAGCACTGTGTAAAAAAAGTTTTCAGAGATTACTACTTATGGGCCAGATCTGTCCCTGCTAGTCGAATTTAAAGTATTTCCCTAAGACCACACCCTATCTGTTATTCCCACAATGTGTGGGGGTGCAGTGCTCATTCCTGTCTCTGCTATCTAGGTTAGCTGGACTTTGATTATCCCCTAAAATTGATGGACATTGAAAGATGCTTCACTGGAAGTGGAAACTAACAGGTATGTGCCTTTGTGTTAAACCCTGACCCAACTATACGCTTTAATTTGATAAACCAATCATTGTTGATTTGCTAAGGAGGAATACATCAAAATCGTAAATCACATAGGAAAAAAAGCCCACACTAAACTGACTATTGAACACTAATTGGGACACATATGGGGAACACTAACAGTACATGGTGTACAGAAGAAATGTCTGTTAAATACCACAGTATCCCGACTGTTGGCAGCAGTACCGGTACATCTGCCGATGATTTTGTCTATACATTTCTTGTGGATGGCTGCATTACATTCTGAGAAAAAGAAAAGATATAGCAGATTAATACTTTAGTTTATAAGCTGTACACACACATGCTTTCATAAACATGAAGCAGTGATTTTGAATAAAATTCAGGGAAAATATGTCAAATCAAATTTATTTATATAATTAATCTTGCAGGAAAATGGTAGTCCACTACATTTCTTTTGACCAGACTCCTTTAAATCTATCATTTTACCTTGTAAAAAAAAAACCATGGATATATTTTAGCAATCAGCATTTTTTTGAGTGTATGACGGTAAAAGAAATGAATATATACCTATGAATAAGTAGACATTTTTTATGTTTAACATCTCAGGCATTCTCACTCCCGAGGTGTAATATACTGACGATTTGTCAAGTCCCGAGACGTTCCTGAGGAACGTGAAAGGTGACCTAACACGTTCTTATGCTACGCGCCTGGTTATAGGTGAATTCCAGTAGAATGACACTCCCGTTGTAATACACATTACAGCCATGTATTCCAGCCCTAACCATAAACTTATCCCTAACCTTAACCAGCACTTTAATGACATTAGATAGTGTTTTCTAAAGCAATTTAAGTAAAACAGACGTACATGTGTAGATTCATTTCAAACAGTTCTCATGTTTTCTCATGTTTAGGGATGTGTTGGGTGCCGGAAGCATAATATACCGACGATTTGTCACCTAGCGTAAAATGTAACGCTTTGGGAGTGAGAACGTGTTGAACATCTATGTTGCTGTTTTAGCTATAACACAATGTATTGATATTTTTTTAATGAAGCACACTTACGTCTACATTTATAGCCTTGCTTGTTGAGTCCCCTGTGTGAGACAAAGACAGGCTTTGTGAATGATTTCCCAGTTTATCACTCAAAAGCAATAAGGAACAGGTACAGTATTGCAGACACGTCCTAACTTGTAAATTCTATCTTAACTGTGTGGTAACTATGGTGATTAAGTCTCATTAAGGTTAAAACACTTCATAGGAACAGGCCCTGATTTGCTACTCTACCTAAGAATATTAAAGTAAATAACACAAGTAGCATAACCTCCCAAAAGCATAAGTCTCCTACCTTTAGGGTAATCTTAGAGCTACACTAACAATCCCTCTTCCATCAAGTAGAGTGAGTAAGTACAGATGTGTGAGGAAAGGGTTAGTGGTAGTACTACTTATTTCTGAACTTATTTCTGAACTTGGTATGGTAACAAGGATGTGTGGAGCTCAGTAAGATGGAAAAGTACCAGCGGGTGGTCAATAATGGACATAAACACAATGTTGGAGTGTATATTTATCATTTCCTAATCTGAAATAAGATAAAGTGAAGTCAGATAAGATAGGACCCCTCCTAAATTTAGACTTTACTTCTGTAGAATCAATTTGGGAAAATAATGTTAGGCCTAAAATAGTACATTTCTGTAATGTGGCTTCAAAATGAAGTAGAGGATGTCATTTTGTGTATTTCTTTTGCACAAAATTAATGAAAATGTGCTTCAAATCAGATAACTGGACAAGTCTTCAAAGGAAAACATGAGCATTTTATATATAACATCAAGAAAATGGGTCATCAAAGTCTTGGGTCATGGTCTGGCAAACAAAAATAGTTATTGAGAGGTTCTGCCAAACTATGTCAGGGGATTCTCCTCACTTTTTTTAAAATTAGAGAGCTCATATTTTCAGGAACTGTTCATGTTAAAAATGTATAAAAATAAGTCTACTAATACTAAATATCAACAGGTTCCTGAACACTATATTCTCAATATCCTGTTATTATTTTGATGAAAGTTTTAGACGGGCACTGACCAGACAAATTCTCTGCACACAGAGCAGAAAGTGGGCTGTCTGAAGAAAGTTGCAATGAACTCATGGTTCTTGATGAAGTGTATCTTGGCCTGCTTAATGGCCCCACGTCTACGGTTTAGAGTAGGAGCTTCTTCCTCCTTCACAGGCTGCTTGCTCTCTTCCAAATAAAGAGAGAAAAACAGGTCAGTCATACACAACACTGTCACAGAAAAAGAGACGTCATGTTACAGATTTGTAACAGACTGATAGCCTTATGATTGTAGTAGGAAATCACATGTGAAAGTGTGTAAGGACCAGATTAAATTAGCAGCTGAAAACCAAGTTAGATGACTGGTGTGGGTGAGGGTGATATCCTTCTAACTGTCTTTGAAGGGGCTGCAAAACATACTTAAATAAAAAGAAGTGCATAGAAGAGAAAATAAAAAATATTTTCCATGTAATTTAATCTTACCTGCATCTGCATCCTCCAGAAAATACTGCACTGCCATCATCACTTTCCCTGAAGGATGGAGATCCACCTGAACACAAAATATAAGTTGAGTTAAACAGGATCCTGACATTTTGCTCTTGATGACAAAGGACAGTGTGTAATGACTTACCCAGAATTCAGCACGCCCGTTGGCTTTCTTGCAACGCTCAGCAAGGACAGACACACCGACAGAGACTTCAGCCAGCGGCTCCTCCGCTGTCTTCATCAGCAGTACCTCGAGCACACGACCTTCATAGATGTGTGCATCAAAAGTGGACTTCCAGGCTGGGTACATGGTGGGTTTACGCTGAACCAGGGTCTTCCCTCTTTCTGAGAAGCAGATGGGCAGATAGAGGAAGTAGAAAAAATATTTTTGGCATGTTTTCAATTTACACAAAATAAGATAACATAATTTGTGTTTGTTGTTTAAGCAGAAGTAGCAACTTCTGCAAAAGACAGAAAAATGATCTCACCAGTTGTCAAGGCTTCCTTCATCTTGATAGCACAGAAGGGCGGGTCAGTTAGAGGAGGCAGGATGCCCAGGTCGTACGAGTTAAAGGCAATCCTCAAGAAAGGAGCCATGGTGACAAGTACCAGGATCGCCTGTTCTCAGACAAGGACAAACACATTTTTATTACTGTTAAAGTGCATCATCACATCGTCTCAAAATATTGCAAAATGTCAAGCAATAGTGCTAGCTTCTATCTGAGCATTTTGACCCCAAACAAAATCAAAGACAGAAGATAAGATAAGCAGTCTTTTTACTGGTATTTGAGAATTTCCTGTCACTAAGCGAGACACCTGCAATGAGCAAAATTTGCCTATGACTGCACCACAAATTTGTATTTTGCTTTCTCTCGCTGCAAGGTTTACTCTGACTCTCTTTTTTATGGTGGACTGGCTATTACTCCAAATAACTGCTTGTTGGAAGCAAGTTACACACACATTTAGTACATGATCTGAATTTTATGTCATGTATATATTTTCCATATTTTTCCTAACTGAAGAGAAAAAAAATAATTCACTTTTTTACCTACAGATGAAATACCTGAATAACTGGATTTCTTTTGCATTAGAAGTGAAATGCCAGTGGTGACACATAATGAGCGATCAATGTCCCCCTTTGTGCTGGGTGCTTGTTACCTCACGCATGATTTGCTGCTTGCATAACCTCACAAGTGTTGCAGACAGTGGCACAACCTTTCTCTATAACAACCCAAACACCACTAGTTTCAGTATGTGCAATACATTAGGTAACACCCATTAACCCCTGTTAACTGTAACACCCATGGAGTCTTTAATTATTATTTTCTTATTGCCACTGATACACATTTAAAATGTGAGCACAAAGTCACATTTGTTTGGTTCCTTATCACTATGTGTACAGTTTCTGACAGGTTGCAGCGGCAACACACGAGGTGTTTCCTAGCACTACAAAGTCAGAGCTAGTCTCAACATGTCACTGATCCAAATACAAGCATGCTGTGCTCCAAAGAAAGCCTAGCTGCTATCACAAGCCTGAAACTGTAACCGCCTACACTCAGCCTCAGAAAAGTAAGACGGAATAAAAGATGCAGGCAAGTAAAAAAGCATGCAACCATTTTCACTCACGTACTGCTGCTGGGAGCTGTGATGCCAGGGCTTTTGGGAGTTAATCAACAGCAGGCATGCTGTGTGTTTCAGGCCAATAGTGATTGATTTCCCAACCAGCTGTGAGCAGTTTCAAATTGTCCTGTCTAGTTACCTTCCCAGCATACTGTAACTGGTAAACATCCACTAGAAGCTTGTTATTCAGCTTTATGTTGTCTACTTCCTAATGTCTGACCAAACAAACAACACAATTACTGATTTCTGTTATTATTGCTTAATAATTGTATCAAAACCCATTACGCGTTGTTCATTCACAAAGGCAATGTGTTGAAATCATTACAAAAAATAAACCCCTGAGCACTGAAACATAATTTGATGACTGTACTCTCCTCTGAACCTTTGCTTAATTTAAAGTTCAATTAAAGTTTAATTTTCTTCCACACACAAGAATACTAACATCCCTTTTACTGACTGAAATGGTAACAATACCTGATTCTGAGAGCCTGACTGTGTTTCATCGTGGTATGAAAAAGATGTAATTACCTCCTCATAAATACTTTTGAACCGCTCATGTGATCGCACAGAACACCTAAACCATTGCTGAGGTTGACACAGGTCCTATCTAGATTTGAGTCTTGTGCATAATGAAAAACTAAACTCTGACGGTCACATTCACCGAGAATCAGTCAGTGCATCTGATTCTCTCTTTATTCTCTAAAGGATGTGGTCGATTGTCAGTTGGCTGAACGCAGATGTCACCTCACGTCTGACTCAGACAGCAGCTTGCAGCCAGATTGTCTTAATGACAAGTAAATAACCGTTCCTTCTCCCTTTTCTTCTTCTTTTCTTTACTCCGCCATCCTTGCTGTCCAGACCTGCTCACATTCCTCCTCATCCCCGGTGATATTCTGTCACTTAACGGATTCCACATAGGCAGAAATACCGACATACTGCATGCAGTTACTGGCAACCCGACTGTGTTAAGGCAGGGCCGCAGATGCTTGCAGATGTTCCAGCCTAAAGGGGCGGTGGGTATAGATCAGTAGGTCGCGATAATTCACCTGTCAGTACCTTTTGTGACCCCGTGGCGTCACCAAGTGTGACGGGGTCACGGATTCCTGTGCACTGTTTCACTGAAGCAGCTCCAGTCGCTACTCGGAAAAGTTGTCAGGGGTTATTATTTTAACCAAAACAGCTCTGTAGTGCCAGCTGCCTTGTTGACTTTTCATAGAAATGAAATTAAAATGTCTGCCTAAACTTTCACTACGCTACAACAGCTAACGCTTTCAGCGAGGAAAAAAAACACTGTAACTAGTTAGCCAGCCTTTAGCGTTACTCGCCTCACCCTCACAGTGAGGTTTTCCAAAGGATGAAAGAAGCAGACAAAGCGGTACTGTTTTTCGGTCTTTGAGCAACTTTCTGTAAAGTTTAGACGTAAAACCCGAACTCTACTACTAAAAAACCACTCGACTGAAGCCTGAAAATGATTGTAATGGCAGACTCACCTTGTCCTGCAAACCAGGCGGTTGTTCTCGACGAAAGTTGCTCTTTTTCTTCCTCTATAGTGTTTTTTCTCTCTCTGTGATTCCGTCGATTGAGGAAGTGTGGCGCGCGCTCGCAGCGCAGAGGCTTTCTTTGCAAGCTGTGACGTTTACCTGGTATGCACACAAACACACACACACACTCACTCCCCCCCTCTCTCTTTCAGACACACACACAGACTCACACAGGGTAGTCTGTGAAGCGGTGGCGGGGCATTGTACACTTAGCTGCCCTCATTGAATTTAGGGCCGTGCCACTTACCATAATACTTTTTTTTTCTTTTATCTCCCCCCTCAGGGGTGGGAGTATTCCCTTAACACACACAAACACACGCACACGCACACACACAGATGCAGGCAAATACACACACAGTCTATCACTTTTCAGTCACGCGTGCCACTTGGCATGTAAGCCTGTTTGAAGTTAACGGGCGTGTTCATCACAGCAGACCTGTTGATCATATATGAGGCTATATGAGTTCTAAATATGAAAAAGCGACCCAACACATTATAACTGTGCATAAAGATCCGCATTGCTGGTGAGTATGCCCTAGATTACAGCCCGGTATGTGGGGGAAGAGTCTTTTTTTTTTTTTTCCACGTGAAGTGTTTGTGTGGCAGGGGGTGGGGTCACGTGGCTGGGACTGTAGGCTGCGGGGGTAGTTTTGAGGTTTGCGCTAGGTTTTGCTGGTGAGGAGGTGGCAGATTTGGCTCCGGCACCAAGAAGGATCTTTTCTTGTTCTAAACAGGCACTCCAGATTATCCACATTCTTTATTTGTTTCATGCCTGTGTTCACCCCCACACATGCACACATAGATCCAAATAATTGTATGTCAGCACAAGTAAGGGGGGGGGGGGGGTTAAGCCCAACTTGGTATTCATCGTCATCTGATTAGAGGCAGCTATAGAACATACTGGCTGATTGAGGACCTAATTCCTCCAGGATGAGTCATAGTTCAATGACTGGGAGCAATAAGTAATTGCTGTTCTGTGTAAAAAGGAAAAAAAATTAAAAACAAAAAAAACAAAAAACAAAAAACCTGGACAGGAGCATGCTGGCAGGGCACAGGTGTGCCGGTGTCCCCCCTCACTTCTCTGTGGATTTACATAACAAGCAGATTCTGACTCATGGTAGACACAGGAAGTCTGCAGCAGAGACTAGGTGTGTGCACTGAAGACTTCAATGCTCACGGACTCTTCTGACTCTGACTGAGGCACCCTCAAAGCTCAAGAAATCCTGTTATCCTGTTCTTCTTCCAGTACACGCACGCACACATACACACACTATGATAATCCACCAGTGGGATTCATAGGCTGGAGAACAGGCGGATGTTAAATTGAGCCTGCAGAGATGGAAGAGAGCCTGATCATCTACATAGAAACTCTTTATGCATGCAGATGATGCATATGGTTATGTGGCTCTGTGGGCTAGGAGGCTAAGGAAGAGGCTTCGTCATTTGAAGCTGAGGTTGCGTTCATCGGTTTTAGTGTATACTAAATTGTGAGTTTATTATTTAAATGTTTATTATGGTCAACTACAGGTGTAAGACTTTTTTTAAAATGATTTTTGGGGTTAGGTTTTTCAAATCCGCTTCTTTTGTTGTTGTAAATAGAGGATCCATTTGAATTTTAAATTTAGAAAATATTATTTTCTCTATTTTTTTTAAATTCAGAAAATCAAATGTAAAAGAAACACATCATAAGTGCTGATTTAAGCAGCATAGCATCAGTTATAAAATAGGAAGAAAAAATGTGAGGGTGCCTGACAGCTGCAGATAAAGATTGTGTGTGATGAATCAGTTTTGTGCATAATGCTAAAAAGACAGCAGCATCTCCTGATTGCTCTGTGGAAAGGACATTTAGAGCATTTCCATTTACAAGCATTAGGATAAACAGATCGTTTCCCATGTTTAAAGGATATGTGCGTAACATCACCTTTCTTGCTGTTGTGGTGGAAACTCCACCACAGTTTCCACCACAACTTGACGTTGTGAATTAACACAGTTAATGTTGTTAAATCTGTACAAAAACAAAGTGGAAAAGCAGCACGTCGTCGTTTTTATGGAGGCTATGTAGAATAAAGCAGCGACTGCTTGAACTCTCTGTTGGTTGCAATTTTCTCCAGCTTACAAACTGTCTGTTACAGAGATGTCAGATTCATCCCACCCAAATTTCATCAGCTGGGTTGGACCAGTGAAACTCTGCTTTCTGTCAGTGTAATGAATTTACCTACACATCTGCTCTCTGAGACATCTTAATATCAGAAAAATAAGTGAAATTTGACCTATGTCTCAGTTTTTCTGCATGATGCAGATATGGTACTTTAGTAAATGAAAGAAATCTGCCAGCACTACTCTTTGGGATTAAATTTTAAGAAATAAAATTACTCATTGCTCAGCCATTTACATAGTAGATAGTGAAAAACAAGATTTTTTTCTGTCACTGGCATTTAATTGTTTGGAAAATTGTTGTAATATTTATTTTAAAAAAATACAAATAAAAGCACAAATTCAGTTCAGTGGAGTGTTGGCCCAATCCTATTTGGGACTGGGCCAGCAGGCTTATGTTTGATTCCCATGGTCTTCTAAATAAACTCCGAACAAACTACAACTTGATGTTTTTACACCTGAAGTGTAGTGTAAAAATAAAATAGAGCCTTCACGTCTGGATGAAGGGCATGAGGGTAAAATATAGTGATGTTTGTTGACACGGTTATCTTTTCACTTCTGCATTTTCAACTAGAAATAAGATTCTTGTTAGTGAGCTCCATAGATTTGAAAGGCATTATTTGCTTGCTTTGAAAATCTATCTGTTCCCCAGTCATCACACTCTTTAACCTATCTGGCTTTTCCTTATTTTTATTAATTAAAATGCTTCAAATAAAAAACTTTTTTAAATGATCCAATTTAAATGGAAAGTCCTGAGTGTGATATCAATCTTCTAAATAATTCTCATTAACACAGCTCTAAAGCCTGGTCACCAAAAACATAGCTTTTTTTCTAAGTGTTTGGAGTTTGCAAAAGCCTCCCCTGAGATGTCATATCTCAAAGCCTTTTTATTGTTGGCTGCTGGTTCTGCTGACATATGTTTAATGATCTCTTTCTAAATGCTTTTGACACACTGATCACCAGAGAACAGAAGGCACAATGCAGACTACGCGTTTAGGCAGCAGGAATAATGTATCGGAGGTGCAGAGTGTGCCGAAGGCTGTGTGTTTCTCTCTGGTTTGTCCTTTTGAGGGAAAGCGGGCTATTTAAAGCTTTAGGAGAGGTGGAATAGGTGTAACATTGACTTGGCAGTGTAGGCTGCAAAGAGTTTGCAAAGTGGGACATAAGAGTGAGTCCCTCTATTCTTCCAGCCTCTCTGTATCTTTTCTTTTCTCCACTTCCTCTCCCCATCTCTGAGTGAGAACAAGAAACACAAGGTGCAAACCCAGAAATGTCAAGCCAATGTCAAGGGGACGGAGTCTTTCTTTTTACTAAACATCTAGCTCTTGCGTAATAAACTCTTTTCCTTTCCCCTGAGGCAATGCTGCCCACACAGCACTATGAAAGATGAGAAGCTATCCTGTTGTAGCTCACGACATCAACACAAACGCTGCATTCCCTTCTCAGACAAAGACTGGCGGTCCGAGCGTGTCAGTGTGAGTTTGTCGTTAAATAAAGTCGAGTGTGTGCTGTTGGTGCGTTGTGAGTAAAAAGCCACAGGTAAGGAAGCTCACCTCAGAATAGATTTCAGGCGGCTCCGTAGCATCAGTTGTTAATGGTAATAGACCACATATAACAGAGCTGCATGCATCTGACCTTATTGAGTAGGCTGTGTGTACGATTGATTATTTGCTTCACTCTGCATTGCTCCCGCCTGCAGCAATGTGGAAGTAAGACCGGATTATGACACTATTCCTGTCTCACTGAAAAAGACACGTCAAGCACGCAAAAGGCTTTTTTTCTGTGCTTCTTAACTAGCACATCATTATAAATCAAATCATTATAAGTGCCATTGGATATACCTGTTTTAGCCATATATGCCCTTTGACTTGCAATGAGTTCCTGTTTTCAGAAGAAAAAAAAAGTTAAGGGGAAGTATTTTAAATACAAGCACGCTAAATTTGCATTTGGAAGCTGACAGAGAAGTTCTACATTTAGGTAAACTAGGTTTGTAGCCTGCTTTCCTTGTGGCATCTGGCAACTGCTATGCAACGTAGGCAGAGAAGTCCCAACTGAAGATATGTGATGAAAGCAAACAGAGTAGGGAGAAAGCAGAACTGGGGCTAGAGAGGAAGAACACAGTGATGAATGATCTGTCCTTTATGTAGGACGAGGTGTCTGCAACTTTTCAGTAGCCCCAGAAAGCAAACTTTCTGCCTGATATTATTCTGGGTCAGGAAGCCTCAAGGGTAGATGAGAAGCAGAACAGGCCTGGCCTGTCTTTGGCCCAACAGCACGCTGGTCTGTGTATTGCTTAGTCCCACTGTGTCTTCCCGAGAAGCTCTGCACGTGAGCTGAAAAACTGACCAGCTTGGTCTCGGAACAAGCGTCACATGGACTATGTGTCAGCCCAGGCACCTTTAGGTTTATTTAGAAGCTGCTGCATGTTGCATTTTTCCTATTTTAATCTAAAGTATGTGTTGTAAACCACAAGCAAGGACACGGTAACAGAAAATCAATGACAGCCTGCCACCTGCTTTAAAATATAGTCCACCTGCCATCTAGAGGACATGAGCAGAATGAAGAGAAAGCACAGACAATGACTCTTTCTATCATCATATAGTATCTTTTACTTTGTTTTAAAATTACTGTCTTGTAAATAAACATAAGAAAACATTTAGTACAGTACAAAGTCCAAAACACTGATTATGTAGATCAGTGCAATCAGTGATTTATGTTTCAGTCCACGTCTGCAGATCCGCTCCAGCTCGATGAGTCTTATACAAACATGGATTTATAATATACTTATTATAGGGATTTAAAATATTAAAGACATAGTTTTCCACATTTTTCCAGTAGCTAGTATATTAAGTACAGTAGTTGAACCTTTTGGTCCCAATAATGAATGTACACTCATTTGTACAATCATTTCTTTTTCAAATCAGTGCAAAAGGCATAGAAACTACTCATTCATCATCTCCACAATACAGTACATGGCAAAGCAATAGACACTATTATACATATAAAGTTACTCCTTATTTGATGCAGCCTGTGCTTCAGAGGATATTTATGGAGATCCAGTGCAAGAACACATGTTGAAAATAAGGCATAAATAATGCACGTTTGACTAAAGATGAGGCCATTTCTGAGTTATGCTGACAGGTGTTATAATCGCTTCAGCTTCTTCTGAAATATTCAACATATCCAAAATATTGTTAATAATAAAACTTGGAAATAATCGACAGCATTTCACCACAAGTGATGCTGATCAGCTGCTGAGGGAAATACAGGTCACATCATTTTAATGTTCCACACTGTCAGGTATCTGGGCCAATGCAACTCGTGGTTCTCAGCATCACACCTGCTGTACCAGCAGGCAGGGGACACTTGGAGGTTGACAAAGTAGGTGATCATGTCCCTTCTCAAAGAACACAATGTCTTCTTTTCTTCAGTCCAGCTGGCAAGTTATAACTTGTAGACCTGCAGTAATAAAACAGTGTTTGTTCCTCTTCACTGTGGTTTCACAGTCAGAAGTTTTTTGAGGGGCACAAGTGTCAACTTATTCTATAAAACTGTGGCTTCCTCCATGGCGTTTGCCCATCTGCACAAGGAAAAGATTTTAGATCAGAAAAGAGTCATTTTAGTCTTCACCATCTAACAATCACCAGGGCTATCGGGTTGCTATGTTATTCACTGAGCTAATTTTATGTCTTATATCTCAGTTTTTAATATTACTCTATCTTGGCCAAGAATGGTAGCTTTTCTCCCCAAATTTGGTGCTATTCATGCTTAAACTGAGTTGAAGAATTGCTGTAGATGGTCTGTGGGTTAAGGTCAAGTTGTTCCCAGAAAGCAACAACCCGTCAATGCGAAGCCATCATTTAGTTATTTATACTGGCAAAGACACTGTGAGTTCGCAAGATCAACACCGACATCCATAGCATTACGCTTGTTGTGTTTCAAACTGAGTCAGGCTAAGAGCTGCGAGCCTCTCTCCATTTTATGATGGACTATTAGGTAAATGTGCTTCTCACCTCTGGGCTGTGTTGTTATCTTCAGCTTTGAAAGTGTAGTACAAAGTGTTTTTGTGGTACAGCTGGAAGACATTGGCCTCTTCATCTGCCCTCTGCTTGTCAGGCAGCCTCACTGTGAAACCCAACAGAGGTAAGCTCTCTGACGCTACCTTCTCCTGCAGATGGAAGATAAATCAGAGGAAACTAAACAGGTTATAACATACAACACTTTGTTATTAAACCTCGCTGCTGCAGTCTGCATAGGTGTAAAATATGTGTGGCTTAGGTTAAAGGGGAGTGCATATTTCCCCTCACCTCTTGGGCTCTGTAGGTGTAAAGCACCTTGTCTTTTAGGAGGAACCACAGTCTTTTCCAGTTCCTTTTGCTCTTCTTGCTTCGCTGTAGACTGCCACTGATTGAGCCTTCCTCCGACACTGTCACCTGTGTAACAATGGCAGTTTTACTTAATAAAATGGCATAGCTGTCACCTCATGAACAGCGATTCATTAACCTTCATAATGCATAGACTCTGTTGAATTTACCTGTGTGAAGGATGCAGTGCCTTTCCGATGTCTCCAAATATTGGGAGGATGAATGTTCTGGAACACGGTGGAGAGCGGACGACTGGAGCGGTTTGACCGAGGGCTAGTCTGCCCTGACATCACAGCGGCGTCTCCACCTGTGGAGAGAGCCCACACTCTTTCAACCAGCGTGAAGGACAGCTGCTAAATTACAACCCAATCAAATGAGAACTCACAGCAGAGGCATATTTGTCGTGATTATGAAGACGTGTACGAATAACAATGAAAACTGCACAGTAAGAACTGTGTGAATTCAAGAAATTTACTAATGCGATGATAACACAAGCACTAACACAAGCACGGTAACTGTACCGTGGTGCAGCTGACAGCAAAAAAGCTGTTGTACCTAATAGCAGCCCAGGAGTTTCTTCTTTAATTTAGATTGTTTATTTTATTTTCCAATAGTACAACTTCCTGTCTTTTACGGATATACATTTCAAAGGTCCTGAGCTTCATTTCTTTATATTTTGCTTCCAGACTTCCAGAGGAGCCAGACTTTCTTGATTTTTTGGGTTTTTTTAGTGGTTTTGAGCGATAGTTCTCCAGGCTTTCTGACAGTCTTTCAAAGTTTTTTGAACGTTGGCAGCTTTTTACTCAGTCCCATCCACGTTCTTGACCATTTTTGAGAGAATTTGTTTTATTTGTTTGTTTGTTTAGCCACTTAATACTGACCTATGACTCATTTAAGCATAAAAAGACACCTAACTGAAGGGATGAACCAGCAGTTTTAAATAATATTATAAGGTACATATTTCGCTGTATTTCCCTGTTTGGTTGCACACGTTTCACTAAATCAATGCACCTATTTCAGATCTTCTGGCAAAATATAAAGAAAGGAGGGGCGACTCAAGACTCTTGCCCAGTATTGTACCTTTGGTAAAATAAACATTTTAATCTTCCAGCTCTGTTTGACTCCACTCACACTCAACCCAAGCATAAAGTTAACTAATCAAAAGGACCTGCATGTACAGGTAAAGACAAAGGAGATGGGTGTCAAACATATGGCTCAGTGCCCCAAAGTGGCCTGCCAAAGCCTCCAATCCGAACCGTCACATTTTCCATTGATTTTCTGCTTTTAACTGTATTTTTGTAAGTTTTACAGCCCCATTCATACTACACCACAGTAATCAAGTAATAGGTGAACATTTAAATGAAAGAAATGTTTCACATTATTCACTATCTACAATAGAAAGTATTAAAGTACATTTTAATTTAATTATTTCTTTGTCATGTAGAAAAACTGAGACAAGTTGTTGAAATAGTACTTCTATTTCTTATATATAGATAACTGAGGGATTTAATGTGTGATTAAACTTCTTTATACTTAAAAAAAAGGGGAGCTTCACTGTTCTAACCCACTTTGAGGTCAAAGTCGGCTGCATGTGACTCATGATGTAAACTGAGTTTGAAATTCTTAATATATGATATTCAAATGTATTTGAGCACATTTTTCTCACCTCTCTTCTTTAGCTCATTGTAACAGTGATCGCACACTTTGGCCATGCGATCTTTCATGTATTTCAGAGGGTATCTGTTCCTGGAGCAGCTCCGACAAACAATCTGTGACACAAATATACGAAGGAACCACAAAACACATTAAAACAAGCTCTAACGACGATTAACAATTGTGAAAGCTACAGTTTGCTGCAGACTAAACTGCAGATTTTAAACTATCTTAAAGCTCAGTGATTTGTATGTGTATGCATCAGTGTTTTGTAAGTGTTTTATTTGTATAAGGCTCACCCGTCCACAGCCATGGCAGTGGTGTCTGCGAAGAGTGAGACTAAAATCCGAGGTGCAGTTCATGCACATCATCACTTGTGAGACAGGAACGAGTGTGGGAGCCTTCTCTCCTAGAGTCAGCCGGAGGCGATCTCTGGCCTGGCACACACACACACAGATATATCAGTCTCATTGTGGTTGGTGCGGTTAAGCATGACTGAAGAAATATCAGTGAAGTATTAACACAGACGATTCTAAATGAATTGCCTGTTTGGAAGCAGGGTTTGCTCACCTCTCCAGAGCAGCTGCTGAATGTCACAGAGCCTCTCATATGCTCAGTCACAGCACGATTAAGAGTATAAAACCAGTCCTCTCTTTCAAAAAAGGAACTGCAAAATATACACAAAAGCTCAAAACAAGCTATGTTGTTTCAATTCAACTAGACAACTAATGTAATAGTATCCACTTTCATCTCTTTAGTTTCAAAGGTTTTAGACTTCTTTGGTGGAAAAATCATTGTTTTTTTTTTTTTCACCACCATCAGTACCACAGATATTATCGATCATTTTAACAGGATGCTCTATATTGTGACCCACCTTGCAGACAAAGTGATGGAGATGTCTGTTGCCTCTATCTTCAGTGCATTTTGGACATTTTCAATAATGGGTTTACTGACCTGAGCAATCATTCAAGATCAGACATCCAGACATGAAGAAAAAAAGCAGAAGAAATTCAAACACATTCTCGAAATATCCATGTACTTTTATGGATGTAGCTTGCATGTAAGCTGGGGATTGAGCATTACTGACTCTAATCTTAAGACTGACCTTCAGCCCAGTGAGGGGCAAAGTGTTTTTCAGTCTATATTTCCCATCCTGCTGAGGGTAGGTGTAAAGAAGCACGTCATTCATCTGACAACAGGCAGACATGAGACACATTTAGTGAGTGCAGATGAAAGGCTTTGTTAGAAGCATAAAAACAATAATCAGCAGTTAAAACAGTCAGCTGAGCAGTTCATCGTTCTTGTATATGCAGCTTTTCTCCAGTAGGCGTCACTCTAGGGTAATGCAAAACTTGACCACCATGTTCATATAAAAAAAAAACAGCATTTTTTTCCTTTTTAATTATCAGCAGTTTTCTTGCACAAAGTAAAAACAGTCACATTGTATTTGAATGCTTACAAACAATAATTTCTCATGCATGAAAACACAATCAGGCCCTCTTCTAAAAGAAACCAATAATCGATTTTTACTTCTTTAGGAACTTATCGGTTAATTTAAAAAATGGTAAATAAAACTGTGCAGTCACTCTCTATGT
>CAKLIZ010003067.1:0-18328 GCA_922035795.1 Oreochromis mossambicus
GAGGCATGGAAATGGCAAAATTAGAGCCAAAATGTCACCTTCACTTCCAAATGGCGGACTTCCTGTTGGGTTTGCGTCAATGGTCCCCCAGACTTTTTTGTTCGGCTTGGCATGATACACATGTGTGCCAAATTTCATACATGTAGCTAAAACGATGTGTTCGTAGGGCTGCATTTAACAAGGCATAGGTGGCGCTCTAGAGCCATTTCCCAGTGCTCATATGTAAAACCATTAAAATACAAAATTTTTCACCAGACCTGGCATGTGTGCAAAATTCCAAGAGTTTTCGAGCATGTTAAAGCGCTCAAAAAGGCCCTTGTTTTGCCTGAATAATAATAATAATAATAATAATAATAATAAGAAACAGAGCAGATACAATAGGGCCTTCGCACAGTCAGTGCTCGGGCCCTAATAATAAACAGAGCAGATACAATAGGGCCTTCGCACTCTCAGTGCTCGGGCCCTAATAAGAAACGGAGCAGATACAATAGGGCCTTCGCACTCGAAGTGCTCGGGCCCTAATAATAATAATAATAATAATAAACAGAGCAGATACAATAGGGCCTTCGCACTCTCAGTGCTCGGGCCCTAATAATTGATTACACAGCAGTGGAGAGTAGACTTTATCACAGTAGATGTCTTTCTGAAAGTGCTGTAACTAAGTTTAAGAATATAATCCACCCACTGTTATCATCTTCAATGCCCTGTACCAACATAGAGCAGAGCAGCTATCTGAACGCTACTCCAACAGAGGTCGATTATCTTGTTAATAATTTTACCTCCTCACTACGTACGACTCTGGATACTGTAGCTCCTGTGAAAACTAAGGCCTCAAATCAGAAGTTCCTGACTCCGTGGTATAATTCTCAAACACGTAGCCTAAAGCAGATAACTCGTAAGCTGGAGAGGAAATGGCGTGTCACAAATTTAGAGGATCATCATTTAGCCTGGAGAAATAGTTTGCTGCTTTATAAGAAAGCCCTCCGCAAAGCCAGAACATCTTACTATTCGTCACTGATTGAAGAAAATAAGAACAACCCCAGGTTTCTCTTCAGCACTGTAGCCAGGCTGACAAACAGTCAGAGCTCTACTGAGCCAACCATCCCTTTAACGTTAACTAGTAATGACTTCATGAACTTCTTCACAAATAAAATTTTTATCATTAGAGAAAAAATTACCAATAATCATCCCACAGATGTAATATTATCTACAGCTACTCTTAGTACCATTGATGTTAAGTTAGACTCTTTTTCTCCAATTGATCTTTCTGAGTTAACTTCAATAATTACTTCCTCCAAACCATCAACGTGTCTTTTAGACCCCATTCCTACAAAACTGCTCAAAGAAGTCCTGCCATTAATTAATTCTTCGATCTTAAATATGATCAACCTATCTCTAATAATCGGCTATGTACCACAGGCCTTCAAGCTGGCTGTAGTTAAACCTTTACTTAAAAAGCCATCTCTAGACCCAGCTGTCTTAGCTAATTATAGGCCAATCTCCAACCTTCCTTTCATATCAAACATCCTTGAAAGAGTAGTTGTCAAACAGCTAACAGATCATCTGCAGAGGAATGTCTTATTTGAAGAGTTTCAGTCAGGTTTCAGAGCTCATCACAGCACAGAAACAGCTTTAGTGAAGGTTACAAATGATCTTCTTATGGCCTCTGACAGTGGACTCATCTCTGTGCTTGTCCTGCTAGACCTCAGTGCAGCGTTCGATACTGTTGACCATAATATCCTATTAGAGCGATTAGAACATGCTGTAGGTATTACAGGTACTGCACTGCAGTGGTTTGTATCATATCTATCTAATAGACTCCAATTTGTACATGTAAATGGAGAGTCCTCTTCACACACTAAGGTCAATTATGGTGTTCCACAGGGTTCAGTGCTAGGACCAATTCTGTTTACATTATACATGCTTCCCTTAGGCAGCATCATTAGAAGACATAGCATAAATTTTCACTGCTATGCAGATGACACGCAGCTCTATCTGTCCATGAAGCCAGGTAACACACACCAATTAGTTAAACTGCAGGAATGTCTTAAAGACATAAAGACCTGGATGGCCGCTAACTTTCTGCTTCTTAATTCAGATAAAACTGAGGTTATTGTACTCGGCCCAGAAAATCTTAGAAATATGGTATCTAAGCAGATTCTTACTCTGGATGGCATTACCTTGGCCTCCAGTAATGCTGTGAGGAACCTTGGAGTCATTTTTGACCAGGACATGTCCTTCAATGCACATATTAAACAAATATGTAAGACTGCTTTCTTCCACTTGCGCAACATCTCTAAAATTAGAAATATCCTGTCTCAGAGTGACGCTGAAAAACTGGTTCATGCATTTATTACTTCCAGGCTGGACTACTGTAATTCATTATTATCAGGATGTCCTAAAAACTCCCCGAAAAGCCTTCAGTTAATCCAAAATGCTGCAGCAAGAGTCCTGACAGGGACTAGAAAGAGAGAGCATATTTCTCCAGTTTTGGCTTCCCTTCATTGGCTTCCTGTTAAATCCAGAATTGAATTCAAAATCCTGCTCCTCACATACAAGGTCTTAAATAATCAGGCCCCATCTTATCTTAATGACCTTGTAGTACCATATCACCCTATTAGAGCACTTCGCTCTCGCTCTGCAGGCTTACTTGTTGTTCCTAGAGTATTTAAAAGTAGAACGGGAGGCAGAGCCTTCAGTTTTCAGGCCCCTCTTCTGTGGAACCTGCTTCCAGTTTGGATTCGGGAGACAGACACTATCTCTACTTTTAAGATTAGGCTTAAAACTTTCCTTTTTGCTAAAGCATATAGTTAGGGCTGGACCAGGTGACCCTGAATCCTCCCTTAGTTATGCTGCAATAGACGTAGGCTGCCGGGGATTCCCATGATGCATTGAGTTTTTCCTTTCCAGTCACCTTTCTCACTCACTATGTGTTAATAGACCTCTCTGCATTGAATCATATCTGTTATTAATCTCTGATTTTTTTCCTTTTTTCTGTATGAGCTTACCTGCGAGAGCTTCTGGACACTTATAGATCATTAGGACTAAAGTGTTCTTAACAGAAACAGCAACATTTTTATAGTTACCTTATCCTCAGCGCTCCATGTGTCTGTGGCCTAGACACAGCTGAAGCCTGATTGCAGCGTCTGCACCGAACAGCCTCAATAGCCTGGAAAGGTGCTAACCGCTAGGCTAACTAGCAACAAGATGCCTTCCCTCTCCACAGATGACTACCACAGCCTCCTGCAGAAGATTGCAGTACTGGAGACAAAAATTCATCGCCGATTGGTCTTCACTTCCTACGAGACAGAGAAGCTCTTCTACCCCTGTATACGGGAGGAAACAGGACTGGACAACCGTGAATAGGAGGGTTAACAACAAACCTCCAAAACAACTGAATGTGAAACTGCAGAACAGATTTGCTCCACTATCAAAGGACCCTGGATCTATATCGGACAACCATCCATCTAAAAGTAGCGAAGTAAGGTCTGAAAATCTGTTGAGAAGTAAAAGGCCACAGGGAAAGCTAAAGGCTAGGACTGAAACTCTGATTGTGGGTGACTCTGCCGTAAAGGATGTACAAAGGATATGCGGTAAGAACACTAAAGTCCTCTGCTTTCCTAAGGATATGGTCAACAACCTAAAGGAGAGAATTCTTCAAATTGCAGATGAATATCCAACCGTGACAAACATTGTTCTGCATACAGGGTCAAACGATGTGTCCATACAACAGTCGGAGGTTCTGAAACGGGACTTTACTGGATTATTAAACACTGTAAACTCTCTGAATGCAGCTGTATTCATCAGTGGACCTGTACCGCCTGTCAGAGGAGGAGACGAGAGATTCAGCAGGTTGTTTGCACTGAATAAATGGCTCATATCAGCATGTACTGACCACTCAGTGCATTTTATCAACAACTTTAATATTTTTGGGGAACGCAGGCATCTGTTTAAAGCAAATGGATTTAATTTTAACAAGTCTGGGGTGAAACTGTTCACCTCCAACTTGTTTTATTCCATACGTCATCCATCTGTGCTTGGTGCCAAGGCTGAGATAAACGAGGAGTTATCTCATAAAGAGGAACAAACAGTACTCCGAGAACAGACAAAGCCCAGCAGAAACCTTGAGGAGGAGCTCCATCTGCCCCCACCCGGAAAGAGCCTCAGAAAGGAGAGACATCTGAGGCAAGAAGAGGGGTCCCTACTCGCCTCCAACTCTCTCAACAACACCAACGACCAGGACCAGGGACCACAACCTTCCCCAGTCCCCCAAACCCCTGACAGGCCATCACCCTCCTCCCCCTCCCTTTCTCCCTCCTCCCCACACCTGAAATTCACTGAGGAGATGATGGAGCGGGTCAATGCTGGGCTCAGATCTACCCCCAGGCCCAATCCCTTTTTGTCCCCCATAAACCCCCCACCAGAGCAGCCAAAGGTTCGCCATCGGGCCCCGCCCTCAACAGAGCAATCGAAGTTACATTGCCCAGCCTCGCCCCCCTTAGTTCCTCCTTACCACCTTCATGCCCTGTCTCCGCAGTCTGATGCGTGATGTGTGGAGGGTCCAGGGTGTGAGGATTATGGCAGTGGTGACTTTTCCCATGAGAAGCTGGGACCCTGTTTATTAGAAGGTGTTAAGGGAAAATCCCAAACTGCAGACTGCAAATACAAACAGAAACACAATGAGACAGCGTAATGGATCACATGTACACGGGTGAGGTCTCAAAATGAGAGTCACACAGTGTACTTCTTTATTCGTGCATTTATAGTCACTGGTGACCATACAACAGGGCGGCGTATTTTCGCTCTTCTAAGAAAAATGACTATACAACAGTATGTGGCTATCTTACTGGAACATTCCGTTCCCCTTTGTATCAAGACATGTTACAAAGGCGTGCTCTCCCGTCTAGCAGGCCGTCCAAGGACGAGCTTCTGGCAAGCAATATGAATCACAAACAGCAATGCATAGCAGAAAAATCTTTTACATTTCCCTCCTGTTGTTTGACTTTCTTATGAGTTAAACAAAACAGTCTGTTTATTATCTATGCATGACTTCTTAACTAGGTATTTTTAATCAGCATGTCATTAGCAGACTTTCAGTTATAACATCGTAGGATAGTCATCATTTGCAGGGTCATCAAAATCTTCGTCGATAGGCAGGGTTAGATATACCTGCACACGGACAGCAATTACTTTATTGATCATGGATTGAATACAAGGCAAAATACAGGTAGTAAAACAACAAAGTAAAAGTAGCAAAACTCCAACAAAAACCAGTCCTTTAATCAGAAGAGATTTCCAGGAACCACTCAGCAGCCAAGTAAACCAGTCTTCAGTGTTTGTGACATAGTCCTTCTGCTGGGCGTCCCTGAGTTTTTTCAGTGTGTGTAAAGCTTTGGTCATGTTGGGAGAATGAACATTGTCAGGAATGTATGTACAGCATGTGTTGTTGAAGAGCACACATAGTCCACCTTTTTCAGCGAGGATCATGTCCAGTGCGACTCTGTGTTGCATAGTGGAGATTCGCAATGCGTCGATTTCTTCATTTTGTTCCTGGTCGATTTTACATGACGCGTTCAGAAATAATCCAAAACGGTAGTCCAAAGTCTCAATTCTTAGCATGTTCTTTCCGGTTCCGACCCACGGAAACAGTGAGTGAAGGACCTTCTGTCCAGTGGTCCAGAGCTGGAACTCTTTCGGTACATCACTGCCGTATACTGGGTCATGTGGTTGGGGTTCTGGGAGCGGAGATCTTCTTGTCCTGCGTGTTGCGGACGTGGCATTTGCTGCGGTTATCTTGAAGGTGTGATCTGATATGAAGATTGGGGCACAGGTGCCCGTCCATCCTGGTGGCAGTATGAAGAAGGCGCGTTGTCCGCACAGCCAGGCCATCCCTTGCACCCAGTAGGTGCCGTTGCTGGACCCAGACATGTTCACGGGTGCGCCTTCTCCACTGGTGGTGGTCTGGTTACAGTTGGTGGTGTTGCCTAGGGGTCTGTTGCCTTTTTCCTGCTCGTAACACATGGAGTGTCGTCCTTCATCCTGTAGGAAAACAGGAAAGTGGATTGAAGTATTCCTGTTGGTGACATTGAAGTCAATCCAGAAGAGCTGGTCACAGGTTCCGTTCTGTAGCCCAGCGGAATATGGGTTGGTGTCAGAGTTTTTAATGCCCCTGTGTTGATATCCTATTCCTGCAAAACTGGCAGCACATTTTGCTTGAGTTTTGTTCATCAGGAGTCCATACAGGGTTGGGTGAGTTGATGTGCTCGGCATGTGGGAGCAGACGTAGCATCCGCTGTTATTTCCGTTGTTCTCTTTGGTTCTGTCGTGTACGTAGCGGTACCAGGCGTTATTCATCCATGGGTGGATGTGGTCTTGTGTCATTTCTCGAAGGTGTGAGTTGTCATGTGTCCATCTTGTCTGTAGGTGGTGTTGTTCATCTTCTTTCTTTCGGGTGAGTGTCAATAAACTCACCAGCAATGCAACACTAGCCACTAAAAGGATGAGCGTCTTCATGATGACCAGACACACCAAGTCCTATAGGTGAGTAGACTAGGGGCGAGAAGAACAAGGGCGGGGTTTACCCAAACAGCCCTCTCTCCACCTTCCTAGATCACCTACAGGCAGGGGCGTCGGCGTCTTAGGCGTTTAGATTCTCGCTTACTTTCTTACAGTGGCTCTGGTGGATCCAAGATGGTCTCTCTGCTATTTTGCAGGCAGTGGGAGTGGTGAGCAGCACCTGATAAGGACCTTCCCACCTTGGTGAACTCCAATTTTTCCTTTGGAGTACTTTGATCAGGATCCAATCACCTGGTTTCAAGACACTGCAAGACACTGGAGAGATATCACTTGGCAGTTGATTGGTTAGAACAATTTCTTTATTTTCTAGTAACTTCGTCATCCATTCTGCTAGGGTAGTCTCTCGTATTGATTTGTCTATAGGTTCGCTTGTGATGGGCAGTGGGAACGGTCTGCCATGAATGATTTCAAAAGGCGTAAGTTTTTGTGAGCCTTGTGTTAATCTCATCCACATCTTTATTAGGTCTATGCACTCTGGCCACGGCCTTCCTGTTTCTTCCATACATTTTCTAAGTCTCTGTTTTATTGTGCCGTTTGTCCTTTCTACTAGGCCGGCACTTTGAGGATGATAAGCACAGTGATGTTTGATGTTAAACCCTAGTGCTTCAGAGACTTTGCTGATTACTTCGTTGACAAAATGTGTCCCATTATCTGATCTTATTAGAGTGGGGATGCCATATGTTGGAATGAAATGGTTACATAAGCATTTTGCTACTGAAATGGCATCTGCTTTCTTTACTGGATAGATTTCTGGCCATTTTGAGAATACGTCTATGATCACTAGAGCGTATTTTGAGCCTTGACATTCATTTAGTTCAATAAAATCCATGTGGATTGTGTGAAAAGGATGAGGTGGTGTGGGAAAATGACCTCTCTTTGGTCTAAGATTTCCTTGTACATTGTGTTTTTGGCAAATCATGCATGTTCTTACAAATTCTTTTGCTGAAGTTCTAAAATTTTGAGTATAAAAATGTTTAGAGAGTATATCTACCATCCCTCCTGTTGACACATGCGTTGAGCCGTGTGTCACTAGGGCCGCTGTTTTATGTAGGGACTTTGGTAGTATTGGTTTGCCATTGCAAGACATTAAATCATTCTCAAGTGTTGCACCATTTTTTAGCCATTTCTTTTGTTCTGCAGTTGGTGCGGCTTTTTGTTCATCTTTAAGTACATCGAGTGGTATTTGCATTGAAGATTCAGTCATTAATGTGTCTATGGTTTGTTGTGCTGCTGCTTTTGCTGCTTGATCTGCAAAGTTATTGCCTTTAGTGACGTCTGAGTTGTCTTTTTGGTGTGCAGCACATTTACATAATGCTAACTGTCTTGGCAAGGTTATCACTTCCAACAGGGTTTTTAAAAGATTACCATGTTGCACTGGGTTCCCGGTAGAAGTGATCATCCCTCTGTTTTGCCATATTTTTGCAAAATGATGCACTGCTGCAAAAACATACTGGCTGTCGGTGTGTATGTTTATATCTTGTCCTTCATGCAGTTGGCACGCACGTATTACTGCTGTAAGCTCTGCACTTTGTGCAGAGTGCGAGGAAGTTAATGCTTTCGCTTCTAAAACTGTATCTGCTGTAGTTACTGCATAGCCTACACAGTTTCGCCCAAAGTTATTTTTGGATGCTGAGCCATCCACAAAAATGTCAACGAAACCTGCTTGTGGGGTGCTATAAATGTCAGCACGTGGTTTCGTTTCCTCATCTAACTTCTTTATGCAGCAGTGAGCATCCCCATCTTGTAGGGTGGGGAGGAGTGTGCTTGGGTTTAGCTGGCCACACTTTTCAATAGTGATGTGTGACTGTGAAAGTAAAATGCCTACATAGGAGAGTTGTCTAGCATGTGTGAGATAAGACAGATTAGCTTGCAACAAGATGGAGGTTACAGCGTGTGGGACCTTGATAATTAATGTGTGTCCCAGAACAATATCAGCGGACTTTTTCACTGCCTCTGCCGCAGCTGCACAGGCCTGCACGCACGTGGGCAGGTCTGATGCAACTGAATCTAATTTGCATGAATAGAACGCGAGTGGGCGTTGTTTTTCTCCGAAGGCCTGTGTTAAAACTGCCTTCATGTAGCCTGCACCTCCATCTACGTGCAAATAGAAAGGTTTGCCATAATCTGGCAATGCTAGAACTGTACGTGTTTGGAGCGCAAGCTTTAGACTGCTAAATGCTGTTTCTGCTTCTGGTGTCCACTCTAGCCTGTCTTTTAATGCTAGGTTTTTACCATAGATAAGATTTTGCAGTGGTTGAGCTAAAGAAGCGTATTCAGGTATCCAGCTTCTACAGTAGTTACAGAGACCCAAAAAAGTCATCATTTGTTGGTTTGTGAGTGGTTTTGGGGCATTCTGTACTACTAGTTTCCTACTGTCTAACAGTGTTTTCCCTTCCCCTGTGAGCGTGTGCCCGAGATATGTGACCTTAGGGCTCCATAACTGTAGCTTGTGTTGCGATACTTTGTGTCCCTGTGTAGCTAGATGGTGCAGCACTGCCATGGTGTTCGCTTTGCAGTCTGTCTGGCTGTGTCCCGTGATGAGAATGTCATCTACATACAAAAGGAATTGCCCTGGTGCAGGGAGCGTACATAGTGACATTGACTTTTTAAGAGCTTCTGCATATAATGTGGGGCTGTTTTGAAAACCTTGTGGCAGTCGCGTGTAGGTGTATTTTTGTCCCTCAAAAGTAAACCCAAACAGATGTTGTGAATCTGGATGTAGTGGAACAGAGAAAAATGCGTTGGAGAGATCTATTACTGAAAACCATTGCTCTTTTGGGGTCACTTGGTTCAAGAGGGTATGTGGGTTTGCTACCACAGGTGGGATTTGCTCTGTTACCTCATTTATTGCTCTGAGGTCATGCACCAGGCGGTATTTTCCTGTATTTGCTTTTTTCACAGGGAAGATGGGCGTATTACATGTCACCTTTGTTGTTTTTATTAAGATACCTGCCTTTTCCATATCTGCAATTACTGGTTTTATTCCTGCCTTAGCTTCTGTTGTGAGAGGGTATTGTGGTTTCACTGGTCTATAAGCTGAGGTGGTTTTTACTACAACAGGATCTGCTCCTTTAATCAGTCCTACGTCTGTTGGTCCTGTAGACCACAGTTTTGCAGGTAGTCCTGCCAGCTCAGAGTGTTGCTCCAAAGAAAGTGTATGTCAGTCCTCACTGTTGTCATGCATATATGTGTCTGCACAGTCAGTCATGTGAGTTGCTGGCTGTGTAGTGAACACCCACCCTAGAGTGTATCGCATACACCCTGTTCTACGGCCCTGCAACCACCCCTCATGTGTTTCTTCAGTTTTTTCATATCTATCTCTTTCTACCTGTGTGAGGATGTGACCTAGATCTTTCCACTGTGTGCTCTCGTTTCTTGCAACTGACACATGTGGTTTTGGCATTCTATTTAATTCTTGCACCTTCTCTGGCTGTATCACTGAACATACCGCGTTTCCACTTTGGGTGACGTACAGGTGTTGCAGAGTGAGTTTTTGCGGACCTAAACGGTGTATTTGCTGATCATAACCGGGATCGGGACCTGGACTTTGTTTGAATCTCAGGGTGTTGTGGTACTCAGTGAAGTCTAACTTCCTGGAGTGGCTTGGTAGGTAGCGGTTGGCTATGTTTTGCAAAGGTTCTAATGGGGGCAGGTCCAGTGTCCAGTAGTAATGGGGTACACCCTCTCCTTCAAACACTACCAACTCACTAACTTCAGGGTCTAGTCCCTCGCACAGCATTGTTTTTGCATACATTCCTTCTGGCCCTGGAACTACTCCTATTTTAAGTTTTTCTAGAGCATCTCTCCCTAAAAGGTTGACTGGGCAGGATGGGTCATATATACATTGGTTCTTACAGCTCCTGCCGCTGTCTTTGTGTTCCAGTGTTAAACCTTCTGTTAATGATTTCACACTGGTGTGCCCTGATGCAGATTTAACTATCAAGGTATCACTTGAGTATTTTAAGCTTTTGGGCTTTTGGTTTAATACTGTTTTGCATGCTCCAGTATCACAAAGCATGGTCATTGGTTGACCGTTTACATGGATGGTTACTGTGGGTTTATGCTCAGATCCTAGGAGTAACTGTTCTATATTGAAAATTTCAGTTTCTCCCTCCCCTTCCCGTTCTAGTCACTTACTCTGGTCTTCACTTCTATTCCTGCAGTCTCTTGCATAATGCCCTTCTTTTCCGCAGTTATAACAACGGTTATCTCTATCATTCCTGTCCCTTCTTTCTCCCTTAAAACCTACATTTCTCTTTCTTTTATTGCCTTTCTGTCCCTGTCTCGGTCCCCTATACCCTCCAGCAAAAGCCACGAATCCTGTTTCTGGATCTACAGTGAAAACACCTCCCTTTTCTTTCTTTTTTAGCACTCGGGTTGCGTGTTCTGCATATTGTAGGGCATCTGTTAGGTTACCGGTGTTCATTGTTCTCCATCTATATGCTGCCTTTAGGTCTAATCTTTAGAAAATATAACATTTGTTTTCATTCATATGCCGATGATACCCAGATCTATCTTCAATTGAAGGGAAACAGTCCTGCCTCACTAGAACCCTTACTTCAGTGTCTCGGTGAAGTTAAATTCTGGATGGCCTCTAATTTCCTTAACTTCAATGAGAAAAAAACCGAAGTGATAATTTTTGGACCTAGCGGCAATCCCAACACTTCTAATTTTAACCTGCACAATCTTGAGCCTTTTGTCAAATCACATGCCAAAAATTTGGGGGTTATATTTGACAGCAATTTCTCCTTTGAAAAACAAATTAGCTCAGTCGTACAGCGGTCTTTCTTCAAACTGAGGCTTTTATCTAAGGTGAGATCACTTTTATCTTTTAAAAACTTTGAACGGGCGATTCATGCTTTCATTATATCCCAGCTGGACTATTGTAACTCCTTATATGCTGGAGTCAGCCAGACCTGCCTGGCAAGGCTGCAGTTGGTCCAGAATGCTGCAGCTCGTCTTCTGACACGTACTAAGAGATGTGAGCACATTTCCCCGGTACTTGCATCCCTTCATTGGCTCCCTGTCCGCTTCAGAATTAATTTTAAAATTTTATTGTTGACTTACAAAGCCCTGAATGGACAGGCTCCTGGGTATTTGTCTGACCTCTTGCAGTCTTATACCCCCCTTAGGTCTCTTAGATCAAGTGATCTTTTGCTTTTAGCTGTACCAAGATCGAGGCTGGTTCATCGAGGTGATAGACCATTTGCAGTCGTAGCGCCTAAGCTGTGGAATAATTTACCCCTACACATCAGGCAGGCTCATACTGTCAATCTTTTTAAATCTTATCTTAAAACGCATTTTTATTTACTGGCTTTTAATACAGCATGAGAGTTATTTGTTATTTGTTAATTCATATTTGGTGTTTGCTTTTAATACTCTAAGTTGTTTTATTATGTATGTTGTATTCTTGTACAGCACTTTGGTCAATGCTCCTGTTGTAATTAAATGTGCTATATAAATAATTAAACTATTAAACTATTAAACTATTGTGACCCAGTGTTTTTCTACATGGGCTCTAACTGGGGGGAGGAGACCGTTTAAAAATGCGTTTTTTAATTGCTGTTGGTATGGTCTCTCTGGGCCTTCTTCATAATCTAGGCCTGAATGCTGTCTAAAAACCGGGCGTAGCCGGTCGAGGAAGTCGGATGCTGTCTCAGCTTCCTTTTGTTTCACTTCTCCTATTTTTGCATAGTCTGCTCTGGGGGCTAGGCGGACTCTTATTCGCTCATATAGGTGTGTTATGGCAGTGTTTAAATCAGCGGATCCTGGAATTAGGGCTGCGCCATTTACATCTGACCCTGTAAAATTGTCCCTAACTGTTCCCATTTTCAACCCTAGCAGGTCTTGTACTACTTGAAGCATTTCGTGACCATTCAGATACCACTGTCTCCTTATTAGTTCGACAGTATCTCTCCATTGTGTAAAACCCTGCTCTAGAGGTGGAACATCTTTGAGTACATTTTGTCTGTCTTTTTGCGACCAGGGTCTGAAAACAAATATATTTGGGTCTTCGTCTCGCTCATTATTTTCACCACCAGTTAGCTGACCATACCTGGGACTAGGCGTTGCTATCATTGGAAATAGGCCCGAAGGGCCGGGTGGATCTGGACCACCCCACATATCTCTTCCAGAAGGATCTTTTCCTATGTCCTCCTGTGGGTTTCTACCTACAGTCACACTTTTTAGCATGCTTTGAGCCTGAGCATAGGGGTTAGTTTGGGTGGTGAAAGGATTTTTTGATTGTGGTTCGGGTGCCGACAGCGTTGGCACATAAGGAGGTGGCTGTGGTTTCTGTAACATTGTTTCATTTTTCTTTTGTCTTTTCTCTCTATTTTCACTTCTCCTTTCTTCCTCCCCTTTCCATGCTTTAAAATATTGCAGTTCTTGGGAGCGTTTTATTTTCTTTTTTGGATCTTTCTCAGTATTTATTTCTGCCTGCAAGGTTTCTTTTAATTTTGTTAATGCGGAGGGGCTACATTTTCCCTCCCATGTTGGGCATTTTGTTTTCTTAGGATTTCTCCATCGACATGCACTAATTTGTCCGGCGCCTGGACATTTTTTCTCTAGCCACTGCTCGTCAGCAGTTAGTTTTGTTGTTTTATTACCCATTATTAGTTTATGCTTCTTTTAGCGCTTAGTAATACACACACACCTGCGGCGCTTTCACTGGCACGAGAACAGAGAGAGGTAGCTGACACGCCTTTCTACTTTCAAGCTATTCTTGAAAGCGGTGTCACCTTTACGTGATGAAACACGACCTTCCTCTCAGTTCACCAGTACTTCAGCGACCAACAGTAAACAAATTAGTGGAATAGTTCAGCCTCCTTATTGTGCTGTAAAAATCAACTTATTCCACCAACATAAACAAACAGTATAGAACAAACAATTTTTAGACGCGCGTTATCTTTAGCTACCAGTCCTCAAGACGAGCTTAATGCTTCCAGCCCCTCTTGGGCGAGCGTTAGCTACCAGTCCTTTAGACGAGCTTAAGGCTTCCAGCCCCTCTGGGCGAGCCTATTCTCTAAGTTTCGTTTTCGCTTTTACGCAAACTTTCACTGTCTCAAAGTTTTCCGTCTTACCTCAGTGGTGGTTTCTTCAGATGCACCCGATCAGCCCCCGACGGTGCGGACCGCTTGTAAAACGTTGGCCAAGACCCGAATTCACGTCCTTGGACTTTATCACACACCTAGTGCGTGAGCTGCCGGCAGACTTCAACGTGGGCTTCTCGCACCGACGGGATCTGGTGAGGTGCCTCTTATGGGAGCTGCTTTAAATAGCCCGTCCCATCCGGCTCGAAGGACCAAGAAATGTTAAGGGAAAATCCCAAACTGCAGACTGCAAATACAAACAGAAACACAATGAGACAGCGTAATGGATCACATGTACACGGGTGAGGTCTCAAAATGAGAGTCACACAGTGTACTTCTTTATTCGTGCATTTATAGTCACTGGTGACCACACAACAGGGCGGCGTATTTTCGCTCTTCTAAGAAAAATGACTATACAACAGTATGTGGCTATCTTACTGGAACATTCCGTTCCCCTTTGTATCAAGACATGTTACAAAGGCGTGCTCTCCCGTCTAGCAGGCCGTCCAAGGACGAGCTTCTGGCAAGCAATATGAATCACAAACAGCAATGCATAGCAGAAAAATCTTTTACAGAAGGTTTTAAAATTTCTGTACTTTTAGGTGACAGAAGGAGACATGTGGCCTGGTCAGAACACAGAGAGCTGCACTCTAAAAGAGCTTTAAATATAGTAAACATACCTTGTGTGCCACAGACTGCTCCCAAACACGAGGGGGCAAATAATACCTCTAAAACACTTAAGTTGGCTTTATTAAACGTTAGATCTTTAGCTGGGAAAACATTTTTAATTAATGATTTAATCACCGAGCACAGCCTTGATTTTATGTTTTTAACTGAAACTTGGTCGGACCAAAGTTACAGTGGAGCTGTTCTCATCGAGTCGACCCCTCCTAACTACAGTTTTATCAGTGAGGCCAGGGTGAGCAGGAGAGGAGGAGGGGTTGCTGTCTTATTTAATGAATCATTTCAATGTAAGCAGCTATCTCCTGGAAGTTTTCAGTCTTTTGAATATGTGGCTTTACAGCTGAAGGCCCCATCCAAAGTTATGTTTCTTAATGTTTACAGGCCTCCCAAATACTGCACAGACTTTTTTAATGACCTCAGTGACACACAAATATATATCACAATGTCACCAGGAGACCGAGGCCCTGTACAGGCTCTTGGTAAATGCATTGAGGAAATTAATGAATGGTTGTGCCACAATTTTCTCCAGCTAAACAAAAATAAAACTGAGGTAATAGTTTTTGGTGCAAAAGAAAAACGATTACAGGTCACCAGAGAACTTCAATCTATACACCTAAAAACCACAAACCAGGCGAGAAATTTGGGTGTAGTGATGGATGCAGACCTAAACTTAGAAAAACACATTAAGACAATAACAAAGTCAGCTTACTATCACCTCAAGAATATTTCAAGGATAAAAGATCTGATGTCTCAACAGGACCTGGAAAAACTAGTCCATGCATTCATCTTTAGTAGGCTTGATTACCGTAACAGCATCTTTGCAGGTCTACCTAAAAAATCAGTCAGACAACTACAGCTCATTCAGAACTCTGCTGCTCGAGTCCTCACTAAGACCAAAAAAGTGGACCACATCAGTCCAGCTCTGAGGTCTCTACACTGGCTGCCTGTCCGTCAGAGGATAGACTTTAAAGTTCTGATGCTGGTCTATAAAGCTCTGAATGGTTTAGGACCAAAATACATCAGTGACCTCCTGACCCAGTATGAACCTTCCAGATCCCTCAGGTCATCTGGATCCGGTCTGTTATCAGTCCCCAGATTCAGAACCAGACACGGAGAAGCTGCATTCAGCTTTTATGCTCCTTATATCTAGAACAAACTCCCAGAAAGCCTCAGATCAGCTGAAACACTCAGTTTATTTAAATCCAGGTTGAAGACTCACCTGTTCTCAGCTGCATTTGAATAAAGCACCAAATCCACATTTAAGTTTAAATTTCAAAACCTACTTTTTAACTACTGATTTTATCTACTGTTCTGATTTTATCTACTGTTTTGATATTTGATTTTATATACTGTTTTGTTTGTTTGTTTGTTTGTTTGTTTGCTTGTCTTAATCAAATTTAAATCATGCTTTTTATTTGTTTTTGTTTTTAATGTCTCTGTAAAGCACTTTGAATCACCTTGTTGTTGAATTGTGCTATATAAATAAACTTGCCTTGCCTTGCCTGTCTCTCTTCCACAGCATGTCTTTATCCTGTCTTCCTTCTCTCACCCCAACCGGTCGCAGCAGATGGCCCCGCCCCTCCCTGAGCCTGGTTCTGCCGGAGGTTTCTTCCTGATAAAAGGGAGTTTTTCCTTCCCACTGTCGCCAAAGTGCTTGCTCATAGGGGGTCATATGATTGTTGGGTTTTTCTCTGTACCTATGAAGCGCCTTGAGGTGACTTTTGTTGTGATTTGGCGCTATATAAATAAAATTGAATTGAATTGAATAAAACGTCCTCCGCTTTATTTTGCTCTGACAATAATGCTGTATAAAACGATTAAACGCCTCAAAAGTCCTTCATATCCTTTAAAACAGGCTGACCGTTAAGTGACGTACGTTGATCGTGACACCTAATGTCAATAACGTAATGTACACATACGTCTCCATCCGGTCAGCTGCTACACCAAATATGGATGTGAGCATTATAACGATTCCCAAAAGCTGCATAGGTGTTGCTAATCCTGGTACCCTAGGCAGTTTATATAAACTTAGCACAAATGTAAAGAAATTTGTGTTTTCTCAGTTATTTCTTTATTGTAACAATAATTGACGGCCAAGCATTTCAATAAATGTTTTCTACAGTCATTGGTTTAAACGGACATTATTAACACATTTACATGTAAGTACACGTTAGCCACCTAGCTTAATCACCACCACCTAGCTTACTTCCTACCTTTCCTTATCACAACCAATGTCTTGGCTTTAAATATTGTCTCCCCCCTGGTGGTAATGTAACTTCTGCATGTGTGTCCGTTTCATGCTTTGGAGAGGCAAAGCGTGAAATGGACACGGTGGGTATCTGATATCTGTCATCATTTTTTGAAATCTTTTGGTGGTCTGGGTGCAGACAGTCTGTATTGGGATGGGGTTTGGGGGGATAACCTAAGAACAGAATTTGCAATTCTGCTTCTTGGTCTCAACTCTGGGATGCCTTCAAACACCTTCAAACAGCAAAGTGACTTGAGCCTAAATGAAGGGAACAATGACAAATAAAAGGCAATCCTACTAATGTATCCATCACCAGTACTTATCACATACAAATTGATAAAAGAGGCAAAAAAAGCAAAAAAAATCCATAAAGGGTGTAACTTGCATAAAGTGGCAAGTAATTTCAAGTGTCACGTTTCTATCAGCTCCACATACATCAGCAACCACGAAACTGTTTCCATGCAGTGTGTCGCTAAAGGACCAGCTGCTGTATTTCACAGAGAGAGAGGGACAGAAATGAGCGCAAACATGACTGAGAGATGGCAAAAGATGTAAGAAAGAAGAAATGGTTATAGTTAAAGATAAGGACTACTCAGGCTCATTTGATGAACGGGTAATTCAAAGCTTACATGTGAGGTCATAAAATCAGATATTTAAAAATGATGACATCTATATAGTGAATATATTCATATTGTGAAATGTTCTGCAACACAACCAGTGGTGTACATTAAGACATTAACTTAATTAACATTAAGCTGTTCAAAGGTTGCATGAAAATATGCAGCAGTTTAGAAATCAGCCATGACAGCTTCTGAAATAATGGGTTACTTCTTGTTGATTTCAGCTGTGTAGTACAGGTCAGCTGATCACATCAATGCAGACACCAGAAATCGTTCTTCATTAGAAGCAGCAGCATGTTGGCTAATAGTCATGGTGTTAGCTAGCTAGCAATCTAGCATGAACACACTGATCAGTTTGCTGCTGTGACACTAGTGTAAGGTTGTATATTTCACACATTCAGTCCACATGTAAACACAGTAAATGTAAATGTAAATGCAAACACAGAGGTGACTGTTAGTTCACCTCTGAGCCCTCGCTCTGACCCACAGGACTGTCACTCTGGGACATCAGTCAATCACACTTTAAATGAAACTATATCAGAGTCATCTCAGTCCCAAAGTACCAAGCAAACTTTACCGAGCTGGTGTTATGAAGCAAATTGGTTTGATTGCCACTGGGTAATTAGATTGCCTCTTTTATATTAATAGCTTATGTCTCAGGTGACTCAGTTACTGGCTCACACTGAATTCTACTGTGGATCAAGTCCCCAGGTCTGGCTTCCCCTGCGACCTTCATCTGTTGCAAATTCTTGTTGGTAAAAATGAAAACGATGCAGAGTCTTGTTAAGCTCTTCCAATCGTCTCTGCATTTGAGTCATTTTGCTTCAGCATGATGGGGTATTCTACAGAAGCAAAACTATAAACATGTAATCCTCCAGAAACTGTAAACCTGTTCATGACATAAATATACATTTACAACAATATCACTCATCCGCCGTTTTGTGGCTGCCATAATATGAAAGTACAATGTTTACAGATCATTTAAAAATACATAGTTTTCCTTTTTCATTTCCATTGCACCAACCTGTTCTCTCTCCTGCCCTCTATATCCCCTATTTCTACCCCCCCCACAGACACACTCACACACCCCTCGTCTGGCAGTCCAGACA
>CAKLIZ010003068.1:375-18326 GCA_922035795.1 Oreochromis mossambicus
CCCCCCCCCCCCCCCTCCCCTCCTGTTGACAATAATGCTGCTGATATGTGTAGGGACTTTGGTAGTATTGGTTTGCTATTACAAGTCATCAGACAACTTTCTGGCTGTGCTCCACCTTTTAACCATTTCCTTTGTTCTGTAGTTGGTGCAGCTTTCTGTTCATTTATAAGGACATCAAGTGGTAGGAGTGGTAGGAGTCAGACATTAATGTGTCACTGTGATCCACAAGTATGATCACAAATTTGTTTTCCAAACTCACTAAGCAAACAAACAAAAATAAAACAAATTGCCTATGGCCTAAGGCTTTGCGTTCATATTAATTGAGTGTAAGCTACTTTCTTCATTGCAAGTGTTTATTGCCATAAGGTTTAATTCATGCATCATATCACTGAGTTCTAAGTTCAAATTATCTCTTCTGACCCTTTCCAAAAATAATTTCACATATAACAATTTGAGTATGTGTTGTCTATTCATTCTATTCATAGAGTTCTGTTTCTCTCTGTGGGCTGTCTTGACACACCACAGGCACACATATAGATTTATATACATAATTCCTGTTTCTGCAGACTAATCGAACTCTTTTGTTTCTCTTTGTATACATAGTCTATAAACCCTCTTTAATTCTGCTAAATCTTGATCTAAAACCAACACCTTTATGTCACGCTCACACTCCTGAATAGAGCCCTTTCAGACATCAGGAATCATCACACACACACTCAAACTTCCACTTGTTCACTCACTCTACTATGAACCTTTGTAGTGTTATTATTACTTATGTTTTATTATTTTTGTACAAATCACACCCAATCACTCAAAACCTACTACTCACAGCATTTACACAGTTAGAATCACTCAAAATATGCTTTCATACGAGTATTTCAGACATGCTTTTCAAGATATATAGAGGTCACTCACTGTACATCCACAGTAATGAATTCAAACTCTATTAATACAATTGTAGTGAGCAAAACCAGCATCTCCATGCGCGTCACCGCTCCTCATTAGCTTGGTAGTGTCCACATATCTAATTCAGCTTCTCATTAGTTGTTAGTATAGGTTTGCTCTTCATCTTAACAAAGTCTCATCTAAGATGACAGGTTTACAAGCAGGTCAAGTGTCTCTATGCACCTGATTAGTGTAGTTATTTCTTTATTTTCTTCATCTCATATATCATTGTACTGAGTTTGAGCAAACCTTAAGCTTGAATCAGACTACTTTTAACAATCATTCACCTCACATCATAACTGACTGAGGTGCCTCTTCTTATTAATAGTATGTCATTATTAATGTTATCATTGTATTGATTTTCCTTTTTTATAACAGCAATAGTATATTACAATACACTACTTTACTACTAATATACAATAGTATATTAGTTTATATTTTCTTATGTATCCATCACGGGTCTGTGTGAATCTGCAGCTTCACACCTTCCCAAGCTGGAGATATTTTCTTTTCCTTGGCTGAACAATGACACAGCCTTAATACAGTGGGGCAAAAAAGTATTTAGTCAGCCACCGATTGTGCAAGTGCCCCCACCTAAAATGATGACAGAGGTCAGTAATTTGCACCAGAGGTACACGTCTATGGAACGCCAGGACTGCCATAATGAATTACTTAAATACACCATTAAATAATTAATTAAATGTGGCAATAATTAATTAAAATTGGAATTAATTAATTAAATACATAGTTATGACACATATAATTAATTAATTATTGCCACATTTAATTAATTATTTATGTATTTCACATTTTAATTAATTATTGACACATTTAATTAATTATTTAATGATATATTTATTTATTTCATTTTGGCAGTCCTGGCGCCTGGCTCTCACCATGAATTAATTTTATCTGTCAGCCTCACCCATCAAACCCAGGGGGCGGGGTTAACGCTGCCCATGCAGCTTCTCTAACATTTGATTGGTTGCCGTGCAAAGTAAGTCAAAACAGGTCGATCCTAGATAATCGATTGCTTCTGTAGACTTGAGGCAGTCTGGTGTCCCACAATGCATTTCAAATCACAGGCAGCAATGGTGGTGGTGTAGTTTTAAAATACCCCTTTTTTCTGTCACCAACTACATGCGAATGTCGCGCCATAATCTTCACATGTCTGGTCAGGTTGTCAACATAGAACATGTTTGCAAAAGTGCTCAGATGTTTTCAGAGATTTCACTGCTCTGCTAACAGTCAGCATGCAGAGTGCACCGAGGGGGTTACGTCAACCGGTTTGTTTACATATTCCACTTTCCGTGTTCCACATGTTGCATTCGCATATTATCATTTTCACCGAACGATCGTCTCTTTCCGCCTGGTCTTGTGTCTCTGTGCTTCTGTAACATAAAGAACGAGCTGACATTTTTCTCACGAAACCAGCGATCAGCTCAACAGACCCTCAGTTTACCTGCATGCATCCTCCTCCTCACCTGTCAGCTGTTTAACACCTGCTGCTAATTCAAGAAACACGCCCACGTTACCTGGTGATAGTCACAGTTTAACTGGGCAGTCAGTGCTCGATATAACGCAATGTCAGCGCATTTTTCTGCACAAGATAAGTAAAGTATAGTATTTTCCAGAGCACAGAGCTGCTGGAGCTATAGGCTATTTATAGGCAAACCCACTTTATCGGCGGCTGATGTCCAATCACCGGCACACAGCTTTGAAACCTCACCTGAGTTTTAGCTCTCAGTGGTTAAACACTGGACTTAATTCACTCAGGTTTTGTCTGTCGGGTCACGTTTACTTCGCTGTTTTATTTACAACTGAGCAAATCGGTTTGGCTGAGGTTAAAGTTACGTTTCACAACTGCATAGTTTTACAGATGTTTAATGGTTCACTGGCACATGTGTTAGACTGAACTATTCGCTTTTCTTTATCTGGTGTGTTTTGGATTTAACAGTGAATTTTGAGATTAAACTGACTTTTAAAATGTTTTTATACAAAGAGGAAAGAGAAGGCGCATTTCCACCGAGAGGAGCAGAGTTTGCAACAGCATGTTCATCATGAAGACTGCAACCTGGACAGAAATATTATATCATCTGTTTTTTAATAGTTATTCAACTGTATTCTAAGCACCAGCGATCTGCTAGAATTTTTAGTTTACTTAACTAAAAATAAATGAGGTTAACATATAATTTGTGTGATTTCTCTCTCTCTCTCTCTCTCGCTCTCTCTTTTCTTTTTCGGTCATGTTATGTTTAACTGTAAAAGGTTTGTTACAAACTATGAAATACATCGTGCAGACTTCTGGATGTTAGAAGAAAACTAATACTGCTCATGAATGAGACTAAAGGCAGGAAGGTGTCCTTTAAAACTAAACATGTTAGTAGGACCTCCCTATTTATATCATAGTTTATGATACAGCACGTGTATTTCAGTAATAGCCTACTGATTTCAGTGCAGTGGTGAACAGTCACACAGCTCACATGGGCGTTATCTGTGATCCTCCTTAACTATAATTTATCCAAGTTAACTTCAGTTAACCATTCAGACAGTTCTTTTGCAATGAAAAACATAAACACCTATGCTGCGTAATGTTTACATTATAGCTGCTTATGCAGTAACCATGGTAACCACGGACTCTGGATCGACGGAGGTCAGACAACAATTTTACATGTATGATCTTAAAACAGGACATAGCCACTATCCGTCCTGGCCTCATATCAAATGTGAACGCAGACTGAGTCTATGTTTGACGTTTGTTTTATATCTAATCTTCCTCTCAAACATTTAAACAGCAGCGAGTCTGCAGCTGAGGGAAGACAAACTCAAATTGTTGGAACAGGTTTCATCGTTTCTTGCGTGTATTAATTTTGTGATTTATTAAATGTATAAATATTAATCTAATCTGCTGCTGAGTGTCTTACGCTGATGAAAATGCAGAAAACACAGATCACGAACACCTGTTCAACCAGTCACTTTCATTCCACTTTGATCTGCGACAAACTGATGCGTTCATCTCTGTTACATTGTTGCGTTAGACTGCTATATTTTTGTTCTTTATGCTGTAGATTTCCACGTCTCTGGAATAGTTGGCAGTAATAAGGATGATTTTCTGTAAAATCATATTGATATGACCCGTGACATATTCGTAGATGACAGTTAGATAGTCAGCTGGGAAACTCTGGGTTAACTCAGAGAGCTGAAGATATCGTGGAGACGTTGACCTCGCTCCGTGGTGTACAGGGCCGTTTACCCTCATGATTAATATTCATGATAAAAATATTAGCCGAACATCATGAAGTCTGTATGTGTTTCATAGTGTCGAACAACCTTTGTACAGTTAAAGCCAGCAGTTACTACATGACGGAAACACCAACGTTTTCTCTTTTATACGTTTATACACAGGTCACGCTGATTACTGAACAGAAACCCAAAGATCAGTTGTTAATCGAATTTATTTGCTCTCTCTCCTCCTTAAACATGTTTTTAATGTTAGTTATAATTCAGAATTGGCGACTGAAACACGTAGGACACATACGAACATCAGGAAATAACACCCCGATAAATATAACCTCAGTAAAATAAGTCCGTGTCAGCGGGGGTTATTACAGCTGTGTACCGGGGCCTGCGCTTTGTCGGCGGTAATAACAGCTCGATTGCTTGCGAGGCAAGCGGGTCTATCCCACGCTTTGCCGTGAGACTGGGCTGGGCAGACATCTCCGAAATCATCGAAGCACTTTTGCAAAGAGGCTGTATCTTGACAAACCGACCAGACATATGAAGATTAAACCACTACATTCTCGGCTAAAAAATATTAAAACTGTATTTGGTGACACACAAACAGGGTTTTTCAAAGTTCAGTTCTGCCGGTTGTTGTGGGCTATAAACAATGGCCACCAGGCCAAAGCAATGGTTTTGAGTCGATCAGCGTTAACCCCACCCTCTGAGTTTGATGGGTGAAGCTGACAGATAAAATTAATTCATGGTGAGAGCCAGGCGCCAGGACTGCCAAAATGAAATAAATAAATATATCATTAAATAATTAATTAAATGTGTCAATAATTAATTAAAATGTGAAATACATAAATAATTAATTAAATGTGTCAATAATTAATTAATTAAATGTGTCATAACTATTTATTTAATTAATTAATTCCAATTTTAATTAATTATTGCCACATTTAATTAATTATTTCATGGTGTATTTAAGTAATTCATTATGGCAGTCCTGGCGTTCCATACACGTCAACTGTGAGAGACAGAATGTGAAAAAAAAATCCATGAATACACATGGTAGGATTTGTAAAGAATTTATCCGTAAATCAGGGTGGCAAATAAGTATTTGGTCAATAACAAAAATACAACTCAATACTTTGTAACATAACCTTTGTTGGCAATAACAGAGGTCAAACGTTTACTATAGGTCTTTACCAGGTTTGCACACACAGTAGCTGGTATTTTGGCCCATTCCTCCATGCAGATCTTCTCGAGAGCAGTGATGTTTTGGGGCTGTCGCCGAGCAACACGGACTTTCAACTCCCGCCACAGATTTTCTATGGGGTTGAGGTCTGGAGACTGGCTAGGCCACTCCAGGACTTTCAAATGCTTCTTACGGAGCCACTCCTTTGTTGCCCGGGCGGTGTGTTTTGGATCATTGTCATGTTGGAAGACCCAGCCGCGTTTCATCTTCAAAGTTCTCACTGATGGAAGGAGGTTTTGGCTCAAATTCTCACGATACATGGCCCCATTCATTCTGTCCTTAACACGGATCAGTCGTCCTGTCCCCTTGGCAGAAAAACAGCCCCATAGCATGATGTTTCCACCCCCATGCTTCACAGTAGGTATGGTGTTCTTGGGATGCAACTCAGTATTCTTCGTCGGCCAAACACAACGAGTTGAGTTTATACCAAAAAGTTCTACTTTGGTTTCATCTGACCACATGACATTCTCCCAATCCTCTGCTGTATCATCCATGTGCTCTCTGGCAAACTTCAGACGGGCCTGGACATGCACTCGCTTCAGCAGCGGAACATGTCTGGCACTGCGGGATTTGATTCCCTGCCGTTTTAGTGTGTTACTGATGGTGACCTTTGTTACTTTGGTCCCAGCTCTCTGCAGGTCATTCACCAGGTCCCCCCGTGTGGTTCTGGGATCTTTGCTCACCGTTCTCATGATCATTTTGACCCCACGGGATGAGATCTTGCGTGGAGCCCCAGATCGTGGGAGATTATCAGTGGTCTTGTATGTCTTCCATTTTCTGATGATTGCTCCTACAGTTGATTTTTTCACACCAAGCTGCTTGCCTATTGTAGATTCACTCTTCCCAGCCTGGTGCAGGTCTACAATACTTTTCCTGGTGTCCTGCGAGAGCTCTTTGGTCTTGGCCATGGCGGAGTTTGGAGTCTGACTGTTTGAGGCTGTGGACAGGTGTCTTTTATACAGATGATGAGTTCAAACAGGTGTCATTCATACAGGTAACAAGTGGGGGACAGAAAAGCGTCTTACAGAAGACGTTACAGGTCTGTGAGAGCCAGAGATTTTCCATGTTTGAGGTGACCAAATACTTATTTGCCACCCTGATTTACGGATAAATTCTTTACAAATCCTACCATGTGTATTCATGGATTTTTTTTTTTCACATTCTGTCTCTCACAGTTGAAGTGTACCTCTGGTGCGAATTACTGACCTCTGTCATCATTTTAAGTGGGGGAACTTGCACAATCGGTGGCTGACTAAATACTTATTTGCCCCACTGTATACCTTATGCATCTCTCTTTTTATTTGATATATTTTGTGTGAATTATCTGGTTTCACGCATTCTATTCATTCAGCTTGGTTGTCTTCCCAATTTTGTTTCATTGTTAATACCAGTTTACAGGTTGTTAACCTTCCTATTATCTCCTATTATCATGCTTATCACTAGATAAGGTCTGCTTTAAGTTAACCTTAATTTAACCTTTTGTTTATTCCACTTCATTCCACTTTCCATGCTTTAAAATACAACTCTTGTGTACTCTTTGTTTTCTTTTTAGCTTCCTTTTCAGTATTTATTTCTGCTTGGAGGGTTTCTTATAATTTAGTCAATGCATTTTCCCTCCCACGTGGGACATTTAGGTTTTCTTTGGATTTCTCCATCTATATGCACTAATTTGTCCGGCACCTGGACATTTCTTTTCTAACCACTGCTCGTCAGCAGTGAGTTTTGAAGCTTCATTACCCATTTTAATCCTCTTAATTTTAACACTTTACAACTACACAACTGCGGCACCTTCTCTGGCACGAGAATCGAGAGAGGTAGTTGACACGGCCTTCTACTTTCAAGCTATTCTTGAAAGCGGTGTCATCTGTACGTGATGAAACACGACCTGTTTCTCTCTTTTCACCAGTACTTGGGTGGCCAACAGCAAACAAAACAGTGGAATAGTTCAGCCTCCTTATTGTGCTGTAAAATCAACTTATTCCACCAACAAAAATAAAACAATACAAAAACAAAACACGGACACCGTGTGTCTACTCACGCGCGCTACCTATACCCACTACGGGGGAGCTACCAGTCCCTGACGAGCTCTATCTTTATTTTAAAACGCTACCAGCCCCTCTGGGCGAGCCTACTTTACCCACTATGGGGGAGCTACCAGTCCCAGACGAGCTCTATTTTATTTTACGCGAGGTGTCTCAGAGTGTTAATATTCACCTGGTTGCTGCCGGTCTCTCAGGTCTACCTCATCGACCCCCACCGCCGTGGACCACTTATAAGAACGCTGGCCAGAACCCGAATTCACGTCTCTGGTCTTTATCCTGTACCTGGACAGGAGCTGTCGACAGACTTCAGCGTGGGCTTCTCACGACGGCAGGACTCGATGAGGCTTTCCTGTGGGGTCACACAAAAGTGCTGTGTCCCATCCGGCTCGAAGGACCAAGAAATGTCAGGAGTTTTTCCTGTATTGCAACCCAGGTCGGAATAAAAAGGCTCAGACAGGTTTACGTGTACACGGTCGAGACTCAGGGAGACTCGCACCGCTGCAGTAGAAAGGAAGAGTCTTTATTCAGAGAGCACATACAGGAAGAGAGAAAATAGAACTGCAGGCTTCCTGTGTAACTTCCCCATTTAAGAGTCTGCACAGAGTTGCAGAGGTTAAGCTGAATACTGAAAAGAGCAAACACATTTAGATAATGAAACGTACCTTTAAGCATAACATAGTAAAAACCCCAAAATCTCTTAACATTTTGTTTTACCATTTCAATCATGCTGCGGTCAGCGTCAGCATCTAACATAGAGCAAACAATGCAGTAGTCCTCAGCGTTCCCTGAAACACATTCATGGTTAGGTTTTAATCAAACATTATTTATTGATTAATTAAAAAAAATAATAGTACATTTTTTCCACAAATACTTCATGGCAAATTAGTCCCCTGAATTTTTTTTAATTAGACTTTAAGAAGGGTCTTATCTGAAAATGTTTGAAAAGCACTATTTGTACTGTGCTGTTTGAAAAGCACTATTTAAATTGGAAGTACACACTCTAACGTGATAAGGACTTTACTGGACTTACCTCGATGTTCAAGTAGGGTGCAAGCTATCTGCATTTGCTCCAGCACAACTGCTTCTGTAGTGGTTAACACCTCACTGACCTCTCCAAAAGCAAGGTACTGTTCTGCAAACTGTGAGATTTCTCATTATGATTATAATGTAAAGTCCTAAATGTAGCTAACAATAAATGGAATCATTTGAATAAGGGTTACCTTTAACAGCAAAACTCCGCAACTGCTGGAATCCTGTTGCTTGTTGTGTTGCATAGTCTGTAACTGCCACTCCATGGTGTCTTCATGCCCTCTCATCCTCAGAAAATTCCTAGTTGAACAAAAATGTTTGTAATGAAACAAGAAATGTTTTATGTTTAATATCTAAACATAAAACACACAAGAATAATACGTCAGTGTCATACATACCTCCAGTTGCGCAGAATTTTCCTGTCATAAACACCTTCATTCCCCATGGGGTCTATGAGTAGTATTTTCTGTGCAGAAATGTTGACAATCTAAAGAAAAAGTTGGGTAGGACCCAACAGACAGAAACATGAGCAGTTCCTCGTATTTGTTCTCCATAACTAAGGAGAAAATCGGACAATTTCAACATGGCTTCGGAATCCATACAGTAAATAAAACGACTACACAACGTTATCACGCAATTAACAAGTATGTGGTGCAAAAGTACTTTCTTCAACATAACAACGGAGCGTTTATTCAACATAACAACAGCGAGTGGTGTCCAGTAACTGCAGGAGGACTAAAATAAATTTTAAAAGCACCAAATAAACACTTGGAATATGACTTCGATTGAGCAGCTTAAGGTAAACAATTATCATCTGTAATAAAGAAGTAAAACATTTAATACAAATCTTTTTTCGAAGCAACGAGATCGGCACAAAAGCAACGAGATCGGCACAAGATTGGGGTAGGATGAAATAATAGGCGTGTACTATTTAAACCGGAAAATGGCCGTTTTGAATTGTGCGCATGCGCAGTAACAACAAGTAGGACAGCTTGATAGGTAGGATGTTTTGTCAGAACACCGGTGTCCTGCAGGGTTTAGACGTGTCCCTGATCCAACACAGCTGATTCAAATGGCTAAATGACCTCCTTAACGTGTCTTGAAGTTCTCCAGAGACCTGGTAATGAATTAATCATTTGATTCAGGTGTGTTGACACAGGGTGAGATCTAAAATCTGGAGTGCCCCACCCTTGGGTTGGATGTTGCATTGGGCAGGGGAAAACACCGGTGACAACCACAAAGATGAGAAGCAGGTTCAGCTTTCAACAGTGGCACAGAAAATTTGCAAGAGAGAGCATTTTTTCAATTTCACTTACTGAAGTGTGTGGAATGGAAAAGAATGGCTTGACTTCTGATACACAGCTCACAGTAGGTGAGTAGAGCTGCCAGGACCTTTAGTCCAGTTGCACTGATGATACGAGATAGATTTCAAAGAAGTATCTTTTGTAGACAACCAAACGTTTTCCACCTTGACAGAATTCAGATGTACAACTATTACAGCAGCAGGGCTTCTGGCCTGTTTGCAGTCAAGACCTTTGACCAACTCAAAACATTTCGTACATCATGTAACAAAAAAAGACCCAGAACTGTTGAGCGTCCTGTTTAAAATGGCACTGTGAGATTTCAGTCAGCCAGAGCATTTAGTTGATTATTTATGGTGTAATTGATTATTGGCATATGATGCTGACGAGTAATGATGGTTATATTTGTCATGTAATAATTGTTATCCTCCCCTCTGTTTTCTTGTTATTTAGAACCACACATTTGCACCCCCATACACTAGGGTGACCATATTTTGATTTCCAAAAAAGAGGACACTTGGCTCAGTCATGAAGAACTTGCTTAAAGAAACATAAAATTGGCCCGGGCATTTTGACTAGAGACCGGCCCACCAGGTATTATAGGGAAATCCTTAAAGCCTTTGAATGAAAACAAACGCTGTTGTGACAGTGATGTACACTGTCATGAAACTTTGGTTGTAAGATTCAGATAATTGTTTAATAACAGCTAGATATTTTAAATGAGAATAAGAAAGAAAAGTATTTCTTTGTGCCCCCCCTTTCCCTGTTAATGCCCTACCTGGCCCGCTGGCATGACTTTGCTAGATCCGCCCCTGCACAGTTACCAGCTGTCAGCTACGTAGAAAAGGATCCTGGTGTTATTTGTCTCTCAGAAACAGTTCATAACTTCCCTTCAGCTCATTCATGTCACCTAAAAGGTAAACCTGTTTCTCCATCACCTGTTCAGCTCTGATGATTCAGTAAGGACATCTCCTGGTTTCATCTGCATGTTTCCCTCTCACCACATATCCAAACCGATATCATGACCAGCAGCTTTACAGCTGTGGCTCCAGCAAACATCAGCTGATACTAGAAATTAATATTAAATAAATTCTAACAACAGCTGATCAAGCTTAAACGTGCTGCTGTTGTTTAGCGCGACATCCACTGGTTTCCTGTTTCTGGCGCAAAGTGGGCGATAAACAAACAAAAAAGAAAAGCCGATCAGCTGATCATTGATCAGTTTCATGATTGAAGTAGCAACAGGAGAGAGAGGGGAGAGAATGAGAGAAGAAGAGGCAGCTGCAGCGTAAAGACAGAATAACTCCAGCTTTGGGACAAACTGTGTTTCTTCTCACCTCAATACGAAACGTGTAATATTTTCTCTGAATGAGGGACCATTCCATTTTTAAGGAGCCGTTGGCAACTCTACTAACTAACCTTATGAATAAAGTAAAGTTCACCATCAGTAACATCACAGCACCCACCCAGCTGTGTAGAAACTCCATCATGCTAGCTAGTAGACAGTACGAGTTATTGTAACTGACTGTAAAAAGTCAGCACAACGAAAATAAACTCCACCTAAACTTGGTTTATATCTGACCCAGATAGACTGCAGGTCATAACTTCTTACCTGAAGTTCAGTTCACCTGACACTCGGACTGGTGGCTGCCTCGGGTCTCTCCTCCTCCTGCCTCCCCTTCCCTCATCCACCTGCTGGCCTCTGTGGAAGCTCCGCCATAGCCACCACCAAACAACTGAGTTATTCTTACACATCGGCCAGCATATGGCCAATCCACCACCTTTCATTGTTTATACCAGTGGTTCCCAAACTTTTTTTGCCAGGCCCCCCTTTGTTTTACAAGAAAAATGTTCGCCCCCCCACCTAACCCCCCCCCACAAACACATCCTCCAAACACACACACCCATATTTTGCTCCATTGCGGTTTATTTCATACCTCAAACATTTAGTAAACAATTAAGCAAATACAAGTAAACGGTAATAAATTACAGGTAGTAATAAAATAAACTACTAACTCTTTTACGCTGCGTCCACACCTACACGGGTATTTTTGAAAACGCAGCTGTTTCTATGCGTTTGGGCTTTTCGTCAACACGTAAACAGCGTTTCGATTCACCGAAAACGGAGATTATTTAAAACTCCTTTTTTGCGTTTACGTGTGGACGAGGATTACAGAGTTCGTCACGCAACGACAAAGGTATGTGCCTCTTTTCACGTCACGCTGTGCGCCACGTTATTGTTTACATGAGATGAATTGCAGAATGGCAGATAGAGACAAAATACTGTTACTGTTAATCTATCTGCAGGTTTTACACGCTTACATATACACACGCAGTTACTGTCCCTGCATTTAGAAAGGCAGAGGCGTCACGGTGTAATTATATTACGTGTAGTTGTTTTTTTTTCCTGTGTAATAATATTCAACATTGTTATCAATACATTTTTCAAAAAATGCCTCTCTGTGCAAAATGGGTTCAAAAACAAAAACAGCTGTGGGATACTGTTTGTCCGTGATTTGGAGAGCCCAGCGCTGCTCCCGACGCAGGGAAACTAATTTTGCAGGGGAGACCTACCTCGGCACTTGTGCAGGTGAAACCAAAGGGAAGATATGCTTCACCATATTTTCTAGTCTTCGGCTTGGAAGGAAGTTGGTTTGGAAACATATTTGGCGATGCTTCATCTCCTGCTTTGCGTTTGTGTGGGAGCCCCGTCAAAAACCTGTCCATGATGCTAGCAGTGTCCAAGCGTTCTTTTTTTTTCTTTTTCTTTTCATACCGCCCCCCCTGCTATGGCTCTGCGCCCCCCCTAGGGGGCGGGCCCCACACTTTGGGAACCTCTGGTTTATACCGTTACAAAAAAACCCATCGGCCCATAAAAACAAAAAATCACCAATGCCCGGTATGCCCGATGGCCAGTCCCGCTATGGTCGGTACGAGGGAAATTTCTTTTGCAGTTCGTCTGAATGATGCACTTGCGCTTTGGGATCTTTTAAGCATCATTAGGCGCGTTGCTGCGCGCTGTCTGTCCGGTTTGTGAGCGCAGAACAAGCGCTCACAAAGCAGCAGTTTGGGGATGACGTCACACACGTGCGTCCTCTGTCCGAATATAGGAAAACCCGGACATTTTTATCAATCTCGAAAATCCCCCCCGGACGCCCCGGACAGAACGTGAAAAGAGGACATGTCCGGGGAAAAGAGGACGGTTGCTCACCCTACCATACGCTGAGTATACTGAGTATAGCTGTACTACTACTGCTGTATTGATTCAAGTATCGATGGAACAAACTCTCTGTGCCCTACTCTCTGACCGGAGTCCTTGTCCATGGGGGGTTTTTCACCCCCGGCATCCCAGAGATAATGCTCTAACAAAGGCTGCACTGACTATTTCTTCTTCACTCACCTTTTTCACTCACCATTTGTTTATACACCAGTCTGCCCATACGGTAAAAAAATACATTTTTCCTGGCCAAAATATATTTCAAATATATGGTAAATATATTTTGTATTTGTGATGCTCCAAAAAAATATATTTTTGAAATTGAAAATATATTTCTTTCAAACCAAAATACATTTCAAAACATATTTTAGGGTGAAGAAAATACATTTCCAACCTTACAGTAGAATGTATATCAAAGTATCCTTTATTTAAAATGTATTTAGTGCAATAATGATGATAATGATAATAATACTAAAAGTAACATGTTTTATGCACATCTGCAAAAAACAGTTGGATTCAAACAAAACAGAGTCAAAGGTCTATCACGAATTAGGTTGTTTATTCATTTGCTTACAGTATTTCACATTACACAATATTTCACTATAATGTAGCGCTCATTGACTTTGAAATTATCTGTCAGTGATACAGTAAACAAGATACAACAACTGCTATGTACACTTTAGTTTTTGACAATATATACAATATAGTACTTAAAGGAACACACTCCACTTTTTTTGGAAATAGGCTCATTCTCCATCTCCCTCAGAGTTAAAAATGCAGCGTCTTCTTTCTAGATCCATACATTAATAGGGCTCTGGAGCGTGATCTTACGGGATGGGGCGTAGCCAGGATTTTTGGTCGAGGCGCCATATTAGCAGGCCAAACAAATGCTTGCTGTGTGGCCGGTTGTAATGTTAGATTGCACTACCGGCAAAGGAATAAGCTTGAAAACAGGCTCTCTTTTCATTGTTTCCTCACCTGGAAGCATCATGAGGGAGCTTATGTGTTGGATATACCAAAAGAAGGCGTCTAGCCTGGAGAGCAGCTGCGAGACGAGCTGATATCCAGTTCTCTACCATCCCCAGATATCTGTTGGTGTGCTTCAGTATTTTCATTCAGGTAAGTTCTAAATAAGTTCATAATATTCTTTATAGCCTGTTAGTTTTATTTTCAATGCGCTCTGAGATCATAGCACAAACTTAGAACAAACATGCAGAACTACCTTCTATTTATAGAGTTGCTAATTATTTGGCATTATTGCAGCAAACCAGCCTATGAAATGAATGAAACAAATCCTGACTGGGTTCCAACACTACACATGGGGCACTACGAAATCCCTGCTTCATACTACATGCTACATACCACCATGCCAATCAGATTACTTCTTCCATGTGTGGGTAAAAAGATGACCCTCCTGGATAAGATGGCAAAGGTTTGCTGCGTTTTGGTCAACATGTGCCCCAGTGTGGTAGTAAAACCAGGGAAAAGGTGGAATCAAACGCATTTTACTCGCAGTACTCAAGCTGACTTACCTTTGCTTGAATGACGGCGTACTCACAACGTGGAGGCTTAAAAATAGCCAAATCTTGTACCCAGTCCTTGGTGAATTGGATGTGCGCCTCCAGAGACAAGGTATGAGAGTAGATCATGCTAAGTCAATAGCGGTTTGGTCTTCAGGGTTTCTACTCCACGCCCGTATTTCATACGGGTCCACATTTCAACAATCAAGTACCGTCTCTTTGCATCTGGACACAATCTGTCTCTATAACGTCATTTTTCTTTTGAGCTACATTTCAGAATGGTTCGTAGCAATCTTGTTTTGATTCGTGGCCTGCCAAGATGGTGCTGCGCTCCCACAATGCATTGCGACATTACGTCAACTCCAAAGCCCTTTGCGTGCAGGAGAGTATGCACATGCGCATTGCCATGGTGGTTTAAAAAATAAAGATATAATGAAAAGTAATTAATAAAAATTAAATATTTAAACATTCCCACAAATGTGCAATGAACGTGCAAAAATTCTCTTTATTAGTTGTTGCTGTTTCTTTCTTTCTTTCTTTTTTTTGAAAAATAACGACGTCTCTGAGGCGCGAATTCCGACAGTGAGAGGAACGGCCGGATACAGGAGACGGGAAGAAACAAGCCGATTACGTTCCCGTTAATTAAGTGGTTGGAAGATGTAAAATTCTCAATTCTGCCAACTGAACATATACGAGATTTTAATGAGGATGAATAATTAGCCGGCATGGAGGAAACGGACCTTTATTTGGTGGAGTGGCGACAAGAAGCCAAAAGGCGGGTGGCCGGTCTATGAAGCCTCCATCATCAAGCTAGCAGGTGCCTTTTCTCATATAATATTACTTTATTCTCGCTTATTTGGCACGGAAGCGTAGAGCTGCCACCCAGGCAAAAGAAAAATAGAAGTATATCACGTTATAACGTGAAAAGTTTATCGTTCTAACAATATACTATCATGTTTATACAATATACTTTTCATGTTTGAACAACATTGTACGAACAATGTACATAATTATCACGTTCGTACAATATTGTGCGAACGTGATAATTATGTATATTGTAATAACGTGATATTATATTATACAAACATGAAAAGCATAATGTTAGAACAATAAACTTTTCACGTTATAACGTGATATAGCTCTATTTTTCTTTTGCCTGGGTGGCAGCTCCACGCTTCCATAATTTGGTAATCAAAATATGTAACTTAATTAATTATATTGTGACGTACTTTTGCCTTTTCTTATTATTCTGCCTTCTCAGAAAGGGAAAAAAATACAAATAAAACTGTTTACACTTGTTATATACAATAACTATCAAAACCTATTCACATTTAATTTGGCTTTCACAGAAATCCCACCTGTCCTTCTGGCTACAGAGTACTTACCAAGGTTAGAAACAAAGCACAGTTATGCTTTATTAATGTTCGCTAATTAAAATGTTCCACATTTCCTTGCTTTTTAAGTCATTTTTAGGCTTTTTAGAGTTTTTGTTTTTTGTTTTTTTAGCAGTAATGTTTCTGCCTATTTATTTCAGCCCATGAAATCGAATGCAGATCTTCCTGATGTGAGATTTACATAAATGTAAGTAATTAGTGTGAATGCTTGTAAAAGCATTCACAGTATTGTTGTTGTAATCTTTATTAGTGTGAATGCTTGTAAAAGCATTCACAGTATTGTTCTTCAAATCTTTATTTTTATTCTCTATTCCGTACGTTTTTTGGCATCTAACTCCTTCAAAACCGTTCAACTTAGAAAAACCATTCAAACACCGTTAGATTCCTCTTCTTTTGGACATGACTGCTTGTATTTTTCTCATTTATAACATTTATATTTTTAAAATTATTCAACTTTTTTCAACAAAAATTCCTCATGTATTTCAATGGGGAGACCCTTCAAATCCTCATTCAACTTACTCATTTTAAAACTCCTACTACTTCCACATACGTTGACATTGAGCCACCATTCAAACTTTAAAACGAAGACAAGACATTCAACTATTCAACTTGTATTTATCTTTTCAATATCTATTATATTTTTTCTTCAGTTCCAGTTTAAGTTTCATGATGATTTTTGAGCCGTTTCAGAGTTTATAATGGGTGTGTATGGGACGGAATGTTGGGGCTAGAGTGAGACAGCTGAACTGCCAGAGTGAGAGGAGCGAAAAAATTAATCTTAAAATCTTTTTTAAAACTGCTGCTGTGTCCGCAGCGTTTGCTCTACAGGTATGATTTTACCCTCAAAACGTAGCCATCGCTGTCCTCTTTCATCCAATGTGTTTATTATTGTACTAGGTGTTATGGTTCTTTCATAAATGTCACCAAAGCACAGCCTCCTCCCGCCAACTCCTCCATAGACTAATGTTAAAATGGCTCAGAAGGTTCGTTTGAAAATCAGAAGAGCATGGTGTTTTTACACTGTCACCACGTCCATATAATAAACTCCACAGGCATGAAAACTGAGAATTAGGTAGACTGGATATTGCTGCCGCTCACGGTGAAAGAATTTCGTCAATAGGACTTGTACTTTTCATTTGGGAAGGATTTGTTTCGGCCTGACTTTTCTGTTCATTTTAAGCAGCAAAAGTGAGGTGCATGTCTGTGAGCGTGTGTATGGAGCCATTGGGTGCAGTCACTATAGCAACCAGGCTCACACCTGCCTGCCTAACGAGCTCTGTCTCTCACTGTGCCAAGATTCATCTTAAACACTTCTCTTTCAACTGCTGCTGTGTCCACAGTGTTTGCTCTACAGACATCATTTTACCCTCAAAACGTCGCCATCGTTGTTCTCTTTCCAACACTGTGTCTTTCAAAGCTCAGAGATGTAAAGTTTTTAAACTGTGTGGATCCAAGTGGAGGGATCACATTTTAGTCATTCAGTTATTCAAAGAATATGAACTTTTAATATTCATTCAGATGTTTTCTGAATCTAAATTTTCTTTTCTCATTACTTAGGTTTTTCTAATTTACATTTAAAACATTTTCAGCTATTTTCCAGCTTCTTCTGTGTGAACATCAGCTTTCAAAAGTTCTGCACTTTTGTTTTCAGGTTAAAAACTCTGTATTTTCCAGCTCATTCAACATTTTTGGCTTAATATTCAGCAATTAATTCATTTCAGTGCATACATTCAGATTCAAGCATTCACACTGCAGTTTCTTCAGAAAATGCACTTTCTAGTTATATTTAGTGTGAATGCTTGTAAAAGCATTCACAGTATTGTTCTTCTAATCTTTATTATTAGTGTGAATGCTTGTAAAAGCATTCACAGTATTGTTCTTCTAATCTTTATTAGTGTGAATGCTTGTAAAAGCATTCACAGTATTGTTCTTCTAATCTTTATTAGTGTGAATGCTTGTAAAAGCATTCACAGTATTGTTGTTGTAATCTTTATTAGTGTGAATGCTTTTACAAGCATTCACA